>PVJS01053557.1:0-13252 GCA_004027185.1 Glis glis | reverse complement strand
GGATCCTCCGGTCTCTGCCTCCCAAAGTACTGGGATTACAAGCGTGCGCCACCACGCCCGGCTATCACACCTGGCTTGGAATGACTACTTAATTCACAGAAATGCTCAGACCCTTGTTCCAAATTTTGTTAGTCTTCCATTATCACAACTGGGATTAATTTATCAGATTAAGCTCAATAGTGTTAAGAGCCTAAGTTTCTTCATTTGTCCTCTGAAAAGCTCAAGGGTCTCTTATCCACACCCCTGAATAATTCACAGGATACAAGACAAAACACAAGATGGGGTGGGGTGTAGCTCAGAGGTAGAACTCCCTGGATTCAATCCCCAATACTACACACACCCAAAAATAAGATGCTGCCGAATGTGGTGGCACACACCTGTAATCCCAGTGCTTAGGAGACTAAGGCAGAAGGATCACAGGTTCAAGACCAGAATCAGCAACTTAGACCCTGTCTCAAAATAAAAAAGGCTGGGGATGTCGCTCAGTGGTAGTGTCCCTGGATTCAATCCCCAGCATCAAAAAATAAATTAAAAAAGAGAGATGTTGCTTATGAGTGTAAAGGGCTACAAGTTTGTGGGAGCTAGGAAGCCAATTGTTGGACCGTGGGGGCTCCATAGACCTGTGGTTAACTTGTGCCTGACTCAAGCTACCATAGTCCAGTTCAGCTTGAACCCAATGTTAATAGGACAAGTTTCATGAGCATGGTCCCTATAAGGCTGAGGGACTGTGCACATAGGCACTCTTATCTCAGAACCACAGAATAATCTCGAAAGTTCAGATCTAAAAGGAGGTTTAGCATGTGCTTGGTTCAACCTCCCCCTTTTATAGATTAAACAGGAAAAAAAAAGAGAAGGGAACCCAAAGATAGTCATTTACTTGAGGTCGCATGGAGTCATGACTAGAGCCCAGGTCATATCACATAATGCAAAGGTGAATGCTTTTTAATGTTGAAACAGGATTGTCAGCTTTAAACATGGAGGAATGGATGTCATTATAATACCCCTGTTTTTTAAAGCATGAACCAAGAGAGGCAGCCAAATGTGTGAGTGTCTATCACACATTTGTTCATTTGTTTATTTATCTAAAAAGAATGTCCACTCTGTGCTGGCACTGGGCTAGGTCCTATTTACCATAAAACTTGAACTTTCCTTAACACATTATTAATAGGCACAAAAAAAAGTTAGTGCCAACATCTCCTTTGATGGTACTTTATATTTCTCTCATTACATACAGATACCAATTCAGACGCTGCCACGTTCAGGACGTGATAACAGCTTCAAGGTCTCTTCATGTCATGAACTGAGTTAGAGGAAGACAATTTTAAGGCACTGTGTTATCTATGGCCTGTTCAATTCCAGGATTGTCTTGGTGGGCATGTGAGTGTGGACTAGAGCAACTCTAAAAGTTTGGGTAAGCCGGGTATGGTGGGCCACGCTTGTAATCTCAGTACTTGGGAGGCTGAGACAGGAGAATCGCAGGTTTGCGGCCAGCCTCAGCTACTTAGAGAGGCCCTCTGCAACTTAGTGAGACCCTGTTTCAAAATAAAGAGTAAAAAATAGGGTGGGGGGGTGTGTGGCTCAGAGTTAGAATGTCCCTGCGCTTAAACTTCAGTACTGCAAAATTAATTAATTAACTAATTAATTAATTAAAAGTTTGGGTAAATACTAGGACTAAACAACTAAACTCAACAAGGGAGCCAGGATCCCACATTAACTGCAGATAGAAATAACTCTTTTATGTACCTGGGGCAAGCTCCAGGTCCTGTTCTGTTCCTACTGTGATCCCCACCATCTTGCTCCTTCTCCAGACTATAGAACTATCCTTTATACTTGACATTCCTTAATTGGGATTAAGACCTTCTCTCATTCTGACCAAACTCCACTCATACCTGTCGGGAGCCATTTCTTTGGCTTCAGACTCTAAGTTGCATAAACAGCCTAAGGAGGTAAAAGCTCTACCAAATGAGCCGGTCAGGATTTGCTGATATAATAGAAGGAAGTTCTCAGAAGAGGGAGTTGACCGTTTCTTAATCTAGGGAGGAGAAAGGGTGCTGATTGTTATCATGATTGTTGATCCGCTTGTTAGGATTATCTTTGTAAAGATCTGATGCTTGGAAAAGGATATATAAGGACTGAGCTAAATAAAATCAAGGCTGCTGCAGGATGTGACTGCCAGCCCTCCCAAAAAGGCTGCGGTATTGACTGCAGTCCTCCCGAAGCTATCTCTAGTTTTCCCTCTTGTCTCTTGTCTTTCTTCTTGTTTTTCTTAATCCTCACTCCGCGTTTCAGGGACCGATCGACTTTGCCGGAGGGCTCCGGCACATACCTGGATCTTTTCCTAGCATAGTAGGGATCATCTTTTGGCTAGGAAGGCAATGTTCTTCTTCTACTCCTATGACTTTGGGTACTACCTGGATATGGACTTAGACTTCCAACTGGGTTAGCACATACTGAGCCAGGGTCAAATCAGACCAGGCCAGCCTTCCCTGAGCCTTCCCCTATCACATTCCCACAGCTGGACTTCCTTGGGAGTTGGAGTGGGAAAGGGATCATTGTAGAGCACTATGTGTTAGGCAACTGCTAAATGTTTTACATGGATAATCTCAACTTTACAGCAGTGCTACAGGGAAGTCCTTTTATCATCCCCATCTTAAAGATCAGAAGACTGAAGCTTAGAGAGGTTGAGTAACTTCCCCAAAGCTTGCAAGTGGTAAAGCCAAAACTGAACCCAGGGTGTCTGGCTCTCACCAGGGTCTCTGTCTCTTTTGAGAGCTGAGGGAGCAGGCGGCCATGGGGCGAGGAAGTTCTAGTCATGACCCATGCATATTTTCCTCTAGCTGGCAATATGTCTATATATATATATGTGTGTGTGTGTGTGTGTGTGTGTGTGTGTGTGTGGTATTGTGTCTATATTATTCATTTATCTATGTATGAATTGCATGCTTCTTATACTTTTCTATGCATATGACTTTTTTGGAGGTACCGGGGATTGAACCCAGGGGCATTCGACCTCCGGGCTACACCCCCAGCCCCATTTTTTATTCTTTATTTTGAGACAGGGTCTCACTAAGTTGCGGAGGGCCTCACTAAGTAGCTGAGGCTGGCTGCGAACCCGAATCCTCCAGTCTCAGCCTCCCAAGTACTGGAATTTCAAGCATGTGCCACCACGCCCGGCTTTGCATATGACTTTTAAATATATATAGTGAGCTCCTTGAGGACCAGAACCATGTTCCACTATAGAACTATGCTTTTACCAAAGAGCTTAGTAAGTTTATCTACTTGAGCTCAAAATTGCCCATGGACAGAGATGTTCGGCATAGAGAACCAGAACTGGATCTTAAAGGTCTCCTAGTCTTTAGAGTCTCTTTACAGTTGAGGAAACTGGGGCCTACAAAGTGGAGTGAGAGCCATCGGGCTCAACTTTTTCTTCAAATTATTCTCCTCCTCCACAGTCCTGGGACCAGTGCTCGAACTCTGTGCTTATCATCCATACTTGTTAAAACCTAAGGATCTGGTGATCATAAAACAATTAAAATCTGGTGTCATTTCAGACCAATCATAGATAGTCAGAATCAAAGGAGCCTTAGAAATCATCCTGTTCAACTCTTAAGTAGTAGATGAAGTAACAGGCCCAGAGCTTGGCAAGTGACCTGCCAAGCCTCTTCAGTCAGGCAGTGGCTTTTCATTTAAATGAACTCTCCTGGCCAGAGGTCGCAGAAGCACACAGGAAGCACAGGTTGGCCTTTCCCAGTCGGGCTGTGTGTATCAGGATGCAAGAAGGGGTGACCATCTCCCTATGCAAGGCCAACTTGCTTGGGGAATAGTGTCCAGTCTTCAGCACAACTATCAGCGACTCACCCCTGTGTTTGGCCTCTGTCCTCTGTCCCCCAAGCAGCAGAAGCCACAGCTGAGTTCCGTGCCCAAGCTGGAACCGGATGCCACCATTCCTTCCATCCTTCTCCACCAGCCCTTCTCTTTCCAGTGCCAACTCGGGCCCAGTAAACAGGATAGGAATGTCACACATTCACAAATTAGAACTTGTCTATTCTGTTTTTCCTCCTTGGGTAAAAAATCCAGAGCTGAGGAAAATGAGCATTATCTCCATTCTATTTTGCTCCCCATAGAAGCCAAGGGCCAGAGGAAAGAGAGGCCCTGTTGCTTCTTATAGGCAGTGTTGCATTGGAGTATCAAGTGAGTTACAAGCATTAAAGGAGGCTGTTTTGTCCTCACTAGACCTTAGCAACAACCTTCCTTGGGGTGCCAGCCCCCGTCCCTCCCATGCACTCCCAAGCACAGTATGGATCAAGAAGCAGCATGAATCAAAAGACCTTTCTAAGGACTGGAAAGGATTGTTCTTGACAAGCCTGCAGAAGCAGCAAACACCACATGAGGACTGAAGTCTGCGGGGAATCTGCCAGGTTAGCAGAGCGCCGGCTCTCCCAGGGACAGGGGGTTTGGAACGTGAACTGCAGGGAAACCCATTGAGTGGGAACCAAGGAACCCTCCTCTTCCCATTGCCCTGTGGCTATGCTTCCACAGAAAAGCTGAGCAGTTGGCTCAACCCCATCCACCCAGGACTCCAAGCATTGGGGGGAAATGCTGATCTAGCCTGTCTGGCTAAATCCACCCTACATGGACCAAACTCTCTGCTTTCTTCTTTGTACTCAGGCAATCAAATACTACTGTTGATAGCCTCGCCACCAGGCAGATGGGTTTCTCGATAATTCAGGGTCACCAACTCCACCCGGGACCAAAGGGTGCTTGAAATTTTTACCACATTTCTCTGGTCAGTTCACACTCCTACTATCAACAACTATCTCAGCCCTTCTCTACGCTCCTGAGGCCTCTGGTCTTCCTGCCTCCCCCCTCCTCTCGCCCTCCACAGAGGTCATCATCTTTTTTATTTTTTTATTTTTTTGCGGTACTGGTGATTGAACCCAGGGGCATTTTACCTCTGAGCTACACCCCCAGCCCTAGTTTTTATTCTTTATTTTGAAACAGGGTCTCGCTGAGTTGCGGAGGGCCTCACTAAGTAGTTGAGGCTGGCCGCGAACCTGGATCCTCCAGTCTCAGCCTCCCAAATACTGGGATTACAAGCGTACGCCACCACGCCTGGCTTTTTTTTTTTAGATCTTTCTTTATGTTACTAAATGCTTAAACCTCCCTGCACCTGTATCCTTCCTTCTTGCTATTACAATGGAAGCATTTCCCTTCCTGCTGTCTAACCAAAGCTAATTCCATGCCTTGTGATTTAGATCCCTCCTCCACCGCCTTTTCATAAGCCTATTTCTAAATTATCTCTTGCTAGTGCGTTCCTTTGCTCCCTGTTGGATCCATCTCATGGTTATTTAAAGACGCTCGTTTCTCATTCATTCATTCATTCATCCATTCATTTGTTTTGTGGTACTGGGGATTGAACCCAGGGGCTTTCTACCTCCAAGCTATACCCCCAGCCCTATTTTTTAATTTTTATTTTGAAACAGAGTATTGCTAGGTTGGTGAGAGTCTCACTACTTGCTGAGGCTGTCGTTGAACCTGCGATTCATGTCGTTGAACCTGGGATTACAAGCACACCACCACACGCAGCTGCCTCTAATTAAAAAACAACAACAAAAAGGTGTGCTGGCATACACCTGTAATTCCAGTACTTGGATGGCTGAGACAGGAGGATTATATGTTCAAGGCCAGCCTCAGCAATATAACAAAGCCCCCAGCCACTTAGCCCTGTTCCAAAAATAAAAATAAGGCTGGATATGGTGGCACACGCATGTAATCCCAGTACTTGGGAGACTGAGGCAGGAGGACAGAAGATTCAAGGCCACCCTCGGCAACTTAGTAAAACCCTGTGCAACTTAATGAGACCTTGTTTCGAAATAAAAAATAAAATAGGGCTAGGGATGTAGCTCAGAGGTAGAATACCCCTGGATTCCAACCCCAGTACCAAAAAAAAAAAAAAAGAAACCCTGAACATCCCCTGTATTGATTACTTTCTTTATCTCTTTCTCTATACAATCTAATTCCTCAAAATGGTGCTATGCTCCCTAGTTCTACTGTCTTAACCCAGTACATCTGACGTCTGCTCTCATTACGCTACTGAAACAGCTCGTGCAGTGGTCAGCCATAACCTTTACGTTGCTTCATAAGCAGTCACCTTTCAGTCTTCACCTTGGCTCTTCAGCATTTCATACTGTTGAATGTCTGAATGGCTAAATCAGTCAGCTTTTCTGTCGCTGTGACCAAAATACTGTGACAAGAACAACTTAGGGGAAGAAAAGTTTCTTTTGGTTCATGGTTTCAGAGGTTCAGTCCATGGTCGGTTGACTCCAAAGCCGGGACATCATGGCGGCAGGGCGTGACGGAGGACAGCTGCTCATCTCATGGCAGCAGGAAGCAGCAGAAAGGGAGGACGGGGCAGGGACAGATGTAGTCCTCAAGGCCACATCCCCAGTGACCCACCTCCTCTAGCCAACCCCTACCTGCCTCGGTTACCACCCAGTAAGTCCATTCAGATGATTAGTCCATAAGTGGACTCATCCAATGATGAAGTCAGAGGCCTGATTCAAATATTTCACTTCTACACATTTCTGCATCACCAACACATGAGCTTTTCTGGGGACACTTCATAGCCAAACCATAGCAACGACCATTCTTACTTTTTTATTGGTGCATTGCAATCACACATCTTGATGGGTTTCAGGATGTTAGAAGTATACATGTACACATCATTCAATAGCCCACCCCCAATTCCCACCCCATCCCTCCTTCTCATGCTCAGCATAGTAGTTGACTTTGATATATTTGTGTAGGTATGTCCTGTGCATTAGGGTGTTTCCTCCCCCACCATTTTCCTCAGTTAGGTTGCCTTCTTTACTCATCTGAGGTTTTCTCCATCACCCACCCGTGTCTTCCAGGGGGGCTGTGGCTCACCTTCCTGCATCCCCAGAGCTGGGGTGCTCTGGAGTGGGACCGTGGCTCACCCGCCCAGGTCCCCAGTGCTGGGGTGCTCCAGGGTGGGGCCGTGGCTCACCCGTCGGTGTCCCCAGCATTGGGGTGCTCCAGGGCCGGGCTTTGGCTAACCTGCCCGCATCCTCAGTGCTGGGGTGCTCTGGGGCAGGGCTGTGGCTCACCAGCCCGAGTCTTCAGTGCCGGGTACTCCAGGGCGGGGCCATGGCTCACCCGACCTGTACTCAGTGCTGGGGTGCTCCGGGGCGGGGCCGTGGCTCACCCGCCCGTGTCCTCAGTGCCAGGGTACTCTGCGGTGGGGCCGTGGCTCACCCACCCACGACCTCAATGCTGGGGTGTTTGGGGCAGGGCCGTGGCTCACCTGCCATGTCCTCAGTGCTGGAGCACTTGGGGCAGGGCCGTGGCTCACCCTCCCATGTCCTCAGTGCCTGGTGCTCTGGGGTGGGGCCTTGGCTCACCTGCCCTGTCCTCAGTGCTGGGGTGTTCGGGGTAGGGCCGTGGCTCACCCGCTCTGTCCTCAGTGCTGGGGTCCTCCAGGGCAGGGCCGTGGCTCACAGGTCCGGGTCCTCAGTGCCGGGAGTGCTCCGGGGCGGGGCTACATCACCTTTGTCTCTCCTCCTCGCTCTCGCTGCGGAAGCAGCATACGCAGCCTGCTTCTTGTAGGTGTCTCCGTTGTAGGTGCGGGTCTGGTCCGACTTGAGCTTCATCATGGTCCGGAGTTGACTGCTTTTGATGATAGTCTGTAGTCGCTGGATTCACAGGGATCTGCTGCTTCTTTGCTGGAGGTCTCTGGGAGCTGCGGTGCCAGCGTGGCCTCCAAGATGGCACCACCTCCACTGTTCTCTGCTCGCCAGGTGAGATGCGTGAAGCTCTTTACAGTCCTCTGCTCTCTCTGCTGCCTCCTATTCCACTGCATTTCGACTCTCATTGTTTTGTTGAGTTTTGGCTGCTTTTCTTTCCTTGTCACGAAGCAGTCTTCCCACTGGTTGAGCTCGGAGTCTCAGAGCGCCTGAAGCACTCTGTCTCCCTGTATCCCTCCATCTTTAATCTCCCATTCTTACTTTCTTAAAGAGAAAAGATCCTGTCTTCTATGATACAATACCCTTCTTGTTCAGTTCCCATGTCTTTGGCCACTTTTGCTCAGTCTCCCTCACAGCCTCATCTTTCTCCACCTAGTCATTAATTGTTGGAATTCAAGGCATAGAGTTCTTGAGTCTGTTTATGCTAAAGTGCTCGTAAGCACCACCCTGTACTGACGATTAAAATGTTTAAGGGGGGAGGTGCAAATCATCTCTATATTACAAACATCTTCCTACATTTGCAAAATTACTTTAATGGGTGAGTGTTATGGACATACCATAACTTATTTACTCAATCCCCTACTGTTGATCATGTATGTAGTTTCTAATATCTTTACTTTTGTGTATGTGTGGTGTGTGGTGTGTGTGTGTACTGGGGATTTAACTCAGGGGCATTCTACCTCTGGGCTACATCCCCAGTCCTATTTTTTTTTTTTTATTTTGAAACAGGGTCTCACTAAATTGCAGAGGGCCTTGATAAATTGCTAAGGCTGGTTGCAAACCTGAGATCCTCCTTTCTCAGACTCCCAAGTACTCGGATTACAGGTGTGCACCACTATGCCCAACTATTTTTACTTTTATAAATAGCATGAAAGCCAGGCGTGGTGGTGCACGCTTGTAATCCCAGTACTTTGGGAGGCGGAGACCGGAGGATCCGGGTTCGTGGCCAGCCTCAGCTCTCTCGCTCTCTCTTTCCCTGTCTCTCTCTCTCTCTCTCTCTCTCTCTCTCTCTCTACTTAGTGAGGCCCTCCGCAACTTCGTGAGACCCGGTTTCAAAATAAAGTATAAAAAAAATAGGGCCGGGGGCATAGCGCGGAGGTAGAACGCCCCTGTGTTCAATCCCCCGGTACCGCAAAAAAAAAAATTTATAAATAGCATGATAAGGAATATCCTTACACAATCCTTTTTGCATGTGGTTGGATGAATGATACTAATATTAATTACTACCAAGTCAATAATTAATTACTATGGGAAACCTAGGGATGTCTGGGATGAACACTTAATCTTTTGAGATCAATAACATGGGTACAACTAATAAGCACTCATACAGAAACATTGTCCAAGGCAGAATCTGAGCCAAAAGAAACTACTAGTTGGGCGTGGTGGAACACGCCTGTAATCCCAGTACGTGGGAGACTGAGACAGGAGGATCTCAGATGTGAGAACAGCCTCAGCAACGTAGTGAGACTCTCAGCAACCTAGTGAGACCTTGTTTCAAAACAAAAAATAAAAAGGGCTAGGGGTGTATCTCGGAGGTAGAAAGCCCCTGGTTTCAATTCCAGTACCACAGAAAAAGAAAAAAAAAAAACTACTGCTTTGGTCTAGGGTGATAGATCTGATATTTCCTATTCTTCTGAGCCCTCCACACGGGAGACACCACCACAGACTTCAGGGGCTTCTGGCTGAGGCACTGCCCACTCCGGAAGTCATAGGCTGTCTGCCTTGTTCCCACCCTGTACTTTGGCAGAGCCAGATGAAACTTAAATGGCTCCAGAAGGCTCTGAAGACGTGAATTGGCTGGAGACACTCCTAAGTTCTAGAATTGATCTATCAGGCCTGGACTTGGATGGCCCCTGGGATAAACAGGTCGGCAGAGGTCAGTGCCAGAAAAGGGACCTGGGGAGGCTGACCGAGCAGGCAGGGTGGAGCGCAGTCATGGAAGTAAGAGAGACAGAGGTGGGGGAGTTGACACAATTGGAGAGTTCCTGTTCATCTCCACAAATATGCAATGTTACAGAACCCCAGGAGCCAGTCCTTGGCCTTCTCTTTTCTACCTACATTTACCTCCTTACTGATCTCATTCAAGTTCTTGGCTTCATGTACCAGCTATACTCAGACAATTCCTGAGTTTATATTTCTAGCCTGATTACTAACCTGAACTCCCAACTTGTGTATCCAACAGTAAAGTTGACATTCCCGCTTGGAAGTTTAACAGGCATCTCAAATTTAACATGTTTAAAACTAAACAGCTGGGTGTGGTGGCGTACACCTGTTATCCTAGTACTTGGGAGGCTGAGACAGGAGGATCACAGGTTTTAGGACAGCCTCAACAATATAGCAAGACTTTCAGCAACCTAATGAGACCCTGTTGCAAAACAAATTTTTTTAAAGGATTAGGGGGTGAAGCTCGGAGGTAGACTGCCCCTGGGTTCAATCCCCAACACCCACACACACACATACACACACACACACACAAAAAAAAAAAAAACTTTTAATTTTAACCCCTCCTCCTTAAAAATCTGAACTAACCTCAGGTAATAGCAATGCTACCCTCCCAGTTTCAGGCCAAAGACTCAGTCATCGCTAATATAGCTAACATCTCTTCTCACGGTGTACATCCAACTCATAATCAAATCCTTTTGGCTTCGTCTTCAAAACATATTTGGGTTCTGGCTCCCACCCATAAAGGAGTAACTGATACAGGACTTATTCTCTCATTATAAACAAATGAAAAATTGGATCAAAGATACAAAACAACTGTTTCCGGACATTGGACAAAAGGCAGTACAGACCTGTGATCGCTGCCGGAGGGAAACAAATGAGGTGAGCCCATGGTGTGGAGCAATTTTCAGATTGCTGTAAAAGGGAGACCCCAAACAAAACCTGAGGGTCTTGCCAAGTTTAGGAGACAGAGACTGGAGTTTGGGGAAGCCACATCAGCTAGAATGTGCTAGATAAAATCTCAAAAAGAAGGACAGTGCACAGAGAAGGAGCCCCATGTAAAAAGTGGGGTGGCTGAGGGCCAGTCCATGCAGGCGTAGGGGGAAACCCCACCAGGCCAGGCCAAGAACTCCCGGGGAAGCAGTGACCACTGAGGAGCTGCAAACCAACAAGTCCGTAGAGCTCAGTATGGAGCTGAGAATTACTCAAGTTCTGACTAGCAGAGAAGAGACCTTGACAGACTGTATTTTACAGAGAGGCCCAGTAGCTCCAGTCTCACAGACTCTTCTACAGTGTGACCTTGCTATATTCCCATGTCAAAAGGTGGAGTCGAATTCCATTCTCCTTTAATCTGGGAAGGTTTATGACTGCTTCTACCAAGTGGATAGTAGTGATGCTATGTTAACTTTGAGGCTAGGTTGGAAAAGGCAGGGAAGCTTCCAGACACCCATGCCATCTGCAACCTCTCCCACAGCTCACACCTGTGGCCACATGGGTGATCTCTTATGATCAGCTAACAGAGAAGGAAAAAGCCAGGCTTGCTTCATGGATGGGTCAGTCTCAAATGGACTGGGGCTGCGTTCCAGCCCAGTTCAGGGCAACTCTGAAAGACAGTGGTAAGGGGACATCCTCCCAATATGCAGAGCCTTGATGCATCCACCAGGCATTGGTGAAGAAAGAGAAATCAGATGAGAGCCAGGCATGGTGGCGTACACTTATAATCCCAGTACTTGGGAGGCTGAGACAGGAGGATCACAGGTTCACAGCCAGCCTCAGCAACCTAGTGAGGCCCTCCGCAACTTAGTGAGACCCTGTTTCAAAATAAAGAATAAAAAGTAGGACTGGGGGTGTAGCTCAGAGGTAGAATGCCCCTGGGTTCAATCATCAGTACCACACACACAAAAAAAAAAAAGAGAGAGAGAGAGAGAGAGAAATCACATGAGGTAAAATAAATAAATAAATAAATAAATAAATAAATAAATAAATAAATACACAGAGTGAATGGCTTGGTTGTAACTGGTCAGGGGCCTGGAAGGGAAAGGATTAGAAAATCAGGAACAAGGAAGTCTGAGGCAGCAACGTGTGTGTGTGTGTGTGTGTGTTGTTTGTGTGTGTGAAGATGTTCGGTTACAAAGTGTGAAGATCTTTGTACCACCTATTAATGTCCACCAGAAAGCATCTGCCACTAAACCGAGCCAGTTGATGCCAGGTCGCCTCTCGCTGGCCCCTGGAGTGCTGGCTCCCACTCCCAAACACTGCCATTGCTGCTGCAATGTCCAGCTGCCAGAGACAGAAATGTAACCTCCAAAACAGCACCAGCCTTTGAGGGGACAAGCCAGCCACATGGTGGCAAGTTGATTACATTGATTACATTGGAGAAGATAATAGTTTAACTTGTCTGAGATTAAAACATATTCCATGAACTCAAAGTGGACCAAGAATTTACAAGTAAAATGCAAGGTTATAAAACTGTTAGAAAAGCCAGGTGTGAGCTGGGTGTGGTGGCGCATGCTTGTAATCCCAGTACTTGGGAGGCTGAGACAGGAGGATTGCAGGTTCATGGTCAGCCTTAGTAACCTGTGAGGCCTCTGCAACTTAGTGAGACCCTGTTTCAAAATAAAGAATAAAATAGGACCTGGGGTGTAGCTCAGAGGTAGAATGCCCCTGGGTTCAATCCCTAGTACCACAAAAAAGAAAAAAGAAAAGAAAAATAAGAGACGGGCGTGATGGCACACAGCTGTAATCCCAATACTTGGGAGGATGAGACAAGAGGATTACAAGGCCAGCCTCAGCAATTTAGCAAGGCCCTGTTTCAAAATAAAAAAATAGAAAGGGCTGCAGTGTAGCTCAGAGGTAGAACACCCATGGGTTCAATCCCCAGTACAAAAAAAAAAAAGGTTAAAAGTAACGACAATATCAAATGCTGGCGAAGATTTGGAGGATGAATCAGTTGTACATGGCTGGTGGGAGTAAAAATGGTACAGCCACTTTGGAAAGCAGTTTAGCAGTTCTTAATAAAATCAAACATGCAATTAGCATATGACCCAGCAAGTGTATTCTTGGGTACTTATCCCAAAGAAATTAAGATTATGTTCACACAAAAACCTGTACACAGATGTTCCTGGAAGTTCTATTCATAACAGGTCAAAAGTTGAAAACAGCCTAGATGCCCTTGAGTGGGTGAAGAGTTAAACAAATGGTGGTACATTCATACCACAGAATATTCAGCACCAAGAAGGAATGAACTACTAATGAATACAACAACTTGGATGAATCTTCAGGATATTATGCTGAGTGAGAAAAGCCAATTTCAAAAATGTTATGTACTGCACGATCCCATTTAGAAAAGAAAAAAAATTGTTTGCAGTGCTAAGGATTGAACCCAGGGCCTCTCACGTGCTAGGCAAGCACTCTACCACAGAGCCAAATCCCCAGGTCACAATAAAACTTTTTTGTGTGTATGGTACTGGGGGTGGAACCCAGGAGCCTTCTACTTCCAGGCTGTACCCCCAGCCCGATTTTTATTTCTTTTTTTTTTTTTTTGCGGT
>PVJS01053556.1:0-13252 GCA_004027185.1 Glis glis | reverse complement strand
CTAAGAGTCTTATTCCTCACAGACCTCAGGGGATCCAAGTATCTCCCAAAGAATTGTTAGTAATTGTTCGCATTTTTTATTCACATATTATTTCAGGCAGCAAATTACCTAAAATTGATTTTTGTTTTTGTGGTACTGGGATTTGAACCCAGGGCTTTGTGCATGCTAGGCAAGTGCTCTACCACTCAGCAACATCCCCAGCTCCTAACACTGATTTTAATATTCCCTAACCACTGACAGTCCAGCACTTGACATACTACCGTACTGGGAAAAGTAATACCAATCTATAATCCGCTCTTTTCCCTAAAATCCTATCCCCCAAAATAAAGTAAAACAATATCATACCTATGCTTGCTCTGTCTGGTAACATACCCATTCTCCTTATTTCTGTATACATTTATAGAGAAATCAGGAAAGTTAAGGAAATACATTATTTGTTTTAAAAGAGAAAGCTAGCTGGGTGTGGTGGTATACGCCTGCCTGTAATCCCAGTACTCGGAGGCTGAGACAGGAGGATCACAGGTTCAAGGACAGCCTCAGGAAATAGCAAAACTCCACAACCTAGCAAGACCCTGTTTCAAAACAAAAAAATAAAAAGGGTTGGGGGTATTACTCAGAGGTAGAATTGCCTCTGGGTTCAATCCCCAGTACCAAGAAATAAATAAAAGAGTAAAGCTAAGGACTGGGGTTTAGCTCAATGGTAGAGTACATGTTTAGCATGTGCAAGGCCCTGGGTTCATTCCCCTGCAATGCCAAATGAATGAGTGAATGAGTATGATAAAAGAAGGAAATCAACAAATCCCATATCTGATCAGTGTTAAAAATAAAATTTTGTGTATTATGCAAATAGTGTAAAAGTAATGAACAATTGCTACCAAGCAAACAATACATACACAAATGGTGACTCTTCCTAGATGAGTAACTGTCTAAGATTCAGCTTCTGTTATCTCACCAGTAATTGTAATGGTGAAGATAAACAATTAATGGAGATTCTGATTTTCTATCATTACAGCTATTGTACAGGGAGATACGCTGGAAGACATTTACAACCAAGTGAAGCAGATCATAGAAGAACAGTCTGGTCCTTACATCTGGGTTCCAGCAAAAGAAAAGTTATGAAGACTGATGTGTGTCTATTTCTCTTTTCCACGGTCTGGTTCTCTTTGACACTTCTTTGCCCTTCCCTTCTGGAGTCTCTTCAGTACTCCTTTCATGTTTAATCATATCCCACTCATCATGGTCTGCAATTGTCCTTATTTTTGACATCTAATGTCTCCTTCACGTTGCATCATCTATCTTATTCCATGTCACTATTGGTTTGTGGCCATTTTTCCAAACTGAATGTGGATGGCCTGACCAGCTATTAAGGGTTTGGGAGACGCAGAAATTGTGGTAAAATTCCTTAATGTTTAAGGGAAAGTAACTTTAAGAGAATTTCTGGAAAGCTTTATATACATTCTTTTCAAATTTTAATACAAATGAAAGAAAAGTGGTTTTAATCAGTGATTTAGTAGACTCTGAGCAACTATGCACGCTTAACTTTAATAGCATGGTTTGGCCAGTGTATTAGCTCTCAAGTCCTTTTCTCAATTGACTTCTGTTATCAAAGTAATTATGTCATTATAGACAAATAAGAAAATACATGTTTTTTATTTCAAAATTAATGTCTGAATTAACTTTCGTAATTTCACAAGGGATATTCATTTTTCATAAGAAGTCTTAAAGTCTTTTATTGTTTGAGGTTTTCTTTTTTCCCCCAGTACATTTGCTAGGAATAACAGTGTTCGGATGTTTTTAATCTACTTGTGCAACACTATTTAGTGTCTTACAAAAATTGTTCATACATAATGATCATCACATTTTCTGAATTAAGGCCATGTTTAGGTGCTAGGGGAGCTCACCTTTTACACAGAAGGTTGAGAAAATTTTATAGACAAATGCAGACAAAATAGACATTACAGTGGAGATGTAGTAATCATTATGGGCAATGGAAAAGGAGTCCAACTCATAGTCTAAAACTTTAAATGTATTCTTAGGGGTCAGATTTTAATGAATATTTTACCCATAATAACTGCCTATTTTGTTATAATAAAATATATATATAAATATATATAAAACTTTCTTTAACTAAACTCTGTAACTATGGGAATTATTTTCTTTACATAGTTGCACACACAAACATATATATATATATATTTAAAATATATTTTTTTCTTTTTCCACCTACTCCTAACTTTTTTGTTTGGTTTTTTAAATTAAATATTAATTGATCAAACTTATCTTTCTTAATCATGTGAACTGAAAACAGGGGTATGGTGGTTATGAGGAGAAAACTCTAGGGAAATTAGATTATAAATAAAAGTATGAGCATGTTCTCCTCTTTTCTACAGAAGTTTTCAAAAGGTTCCTGGGTATTTTTGTCATTGTTGTCATCATTGGGTTTGAATTTGGTCCTCTGCCTTTCCTTCAAGTTCTCCTCCGTTCATTAATAGGAAAACAGGCAAAAGCCCTATTTATGTGTGAGTTTTCCCCTCAGATACCTTTCATCTTACATACCTACTCTGCACTAGAGTTGCACACATCTTCATGATGGGCAGTTTTAAGATATTTTAGTGAAAGGTAAAAATGACTTCAAAAATCATTTTCTCTGGTCCTGTTCATTAGTAATATTATTTGGCTTCCCATTGCTCTTTGGAGTTGTTTATGAAGTATGTGGTTTTTGACAACCTCCTCATTAAAATTTCTTAAACATATGAGTACTGGTTTGTAAAGAGTTATCAACATTATCCATTCCATTTATGAGAAAGAGGAGAACAGCTAATAAACTTTATTGTAAAATCCATATGTCAAATGTGTCTTGAATTTTGAAAGAAAAAATATTTTACAAGCTAACATTTTCTTGGAAAATTTAGGGGCATTATAAGCATTTGTACCTTTAAGAGCCATTATACAATAAATTATAGTTCCTACACTAAATGTAGATTATTACCACATATAAACATTCTAAAAGAGATTTGTAAAATCTCAAGAGCTCCAAAAATCACCCTACTGCAGGATCCCAGCATGAGCCAATTTACTAGTCACATAAGATAACAAGAAATGATAAAATGTTGCCACTTATGTGTTACAATCTGTATTACAATGCTTTCTGGGTTTTTATTAAGTGGTTTTTTAGCCTGACGTGGTGGCGCACGCTTGTAATCCCAGTACTTGGGAGGCTGAGACAGGAGGATCCGGGTTCGTGGCCAGCCTCAGCTACTTAGTGAGATCCTCCACAACTTAGTGAGACCCTGTTTCAAAATAAAGAATAAAAAATAGGGCTGGGGGGTGTAGCTTGGAGGTAGAATGCCCTTGGGTTCAATCCCCAGTACCACAAAAAAAAGTGGTTTTTTTGTAAGAAGTTACTTTTCTGCAACTTTCTAGATTGTGTAGGATTATTAATAATAAAATTACTAATTGTTGAGTACTATGCAATAACCACTTTAATTTTCAAAAGAAGGTAAGTGTTACTAGCCCTACTACAAGGCATAATTGAAATTACTTGCCCAAGATGATTCAGCTAGGAAATGGTAGTGCTTGGGGTTTAAATCCAAATCTCTCTGCCCCAAGTCTACACTTTATCCAATATACTATGCTGCCTCAGCTTTCAGCCCCTGCTTTGTAAGGCACTGTGACTTAAATTGTTATTTTAACACCCCTTTACTAATAAAGAAAGTTAGATGAAGATCCTTGCCCCAAAAGTACAGGCAGACCCATTGAGTAAGCCACTTCCATCATAGCTGAAAAGACTCATTTGTGGGAAACAAGTCAACCTTGCACTGTCACAGTGACATACAAAGAAGGAACCTCTGTAGACCCAAAATTGACGCTCTATTCATTAGGGGGAAAAATCCATTATTCAATGCACAGGGGTTAATGTATAGTTTCATATGTTTATGAAATGTTCCATGTTTTTATATTCTTTTTAATGTCCATAAGCTGGCAAAAAGAAAAACATGACTTAAAGTGTGGCTACATTTCTGCTAGCTTTTCTGTTCCATAGCTTCCATAACTGCATAGGGCTCCTTAATAAATGTTAGACCAGAGGATCCAGTTTCGCAGCCAGCCTCAGCTACTTAGGCCCTCCGCAACTTAGTGGGACCCTGTTTCGAAATAAAGAATAAAAAATAGGCCTGGGGGTGTAGCTCAGAGGTAGAATGCCCTGGGTTCAATCCCCAGTACCTGCAAAAAATAAATAAATAAATAAATGATAGAAGCAAGCTTGCAAATCTCATTCCACCAAAATATGCTCTGGTTAACAAATACCTGCTAAACACCATAGGATTCACAGATGGCAATTTGGAGGCTTTAATACTGAGAAAATTTTGTTTTCTAAAGTATTCAATAAACAGTTAACCTTCGCCAGGCGTGATGGCGCACGCTTGTAATCCCAGTACTTTGGGAGGCGGAGACCGGAGGATCCGGGTTCGTGGCCAGCCTCAGCGCGCGTGCGCTCTCTCTCTCTCTCTCTCTCTACTTAGTGAGGCCCTCCGCAACTTCGTGAGACCCAGTTTCAAAATAAAGTATAAAAAAATAGGGCCGGGGGCGTAGCGCGGAGGTAGAACGCCCCTGGGTTCAATCCTCGGTACCGCAAAAAAAAAAAAAAAAAAAAAAAACAGTTAACCTTCCAAGAATATTCTCTGTTGTGAATACTCTTAATTTAATACAGTAAAATGGAAGCCCAGAGGACCCACATCTTAACCAAAGTTGAGCTGCTGATTGGGAACACCGCCAGGTTTAGTGCCTTTAGCTCCTGGCTCCTGTGGTGTTTCTACGGTACCAGTTCTTTTTCCTTCCATGCCATGAGTTGAGTTTTGTGGGTTATTGAATCCCCAGAGATTTGAATTACTTATGAAAATAAAGTAAATCTCAGTAGGTTTATCACGTTTCATTGAGGAATTTGCATTTTGAAAGACAGAAAAGCAAAGGCGTCAATCTTCTGGCCTAAGTTTAGATCATATGGTGTTTCAGTCCAGTGTTAGGACTCCAGTGTTGCCCTCCAGAGCTGCTCTGCGGCTGTCACTGACTTGGCAGAAGTGTGCTAGAATATGTGAATTTGAATGTCTGTACTGCCACTTACAGGTTATATAACCTCTTAATTGTGTTCCTATTTAAAACGGAGATATTTAGAGGACCAATAAGATTACAAATGAAGGGGGCTAGCACATAGTATACTTTAAAGGTTAATTCCCTTTTCTTTTAAAATCAGAAAGTTGGCGTTGGCCTGACTCCCTTTTGCAAATTAACCTGACCTTTTGTTTTACCAGAGTGACAGCCGGATTTGAATGCCTTCCAGGATTGTTAGAAAGGCTAAATGGTGTATACAAAACACCAGTCATACCATCTGCTACTTGACACTCAGTACCTATTCTTCCCCTTATCTGGAGTGTATTTATGGTTGGTAGCCAAGACTGAGAGAATATAGTCCACCATTTTTCATCACCTATAGAGAAATTTTCTTTAGCAAACTTTAGTTAAGACGTTATTTACACTTCAGTCCCTATAATCACATGTGCTCATCTCTTCTAAGGATCAGTGTTTTTGTCAGACAGGCTGTTGAGTTGTGACCCATCTAACTGAACTTCAGACATGGAACTGGAAGACGTGGGTTTTAAGCCATCCTCATGTCCACAGTTACTAGACCCAACAGTACCTGAGAGTAGTCCAGAACATTAGTTGTGGATAGTCTAGAAGCAGGCTTAAAATAATACAATAAAAGGTATTACTTAATCACCCAAATAAAATATTGTTTCACTCAATTTGACTAAAAATAAAATAGTCACTACTTATTGACTATTTTCTTATCTGCTTTCTACCACCAGCTCCATTCCACCTTTAAATGTGGTTACCTAAGAGCTAGCAGAACAAAGCCGGGCTTGCTGGGCCGCCTTGTGAACAGAATTGGTGGCCCAGTAACTCAATGTTATTGCTTGAGACTTTGGGGTACAGGTACCAAACCTGACCAGGAGTTACACTATGATTTTCCTAGCATCTCTATTGCTGATATTAGTAGTAAACACGTGGGAAGAATTAGGGAAGGGTACCATGGTGGAAGCTGGAATTCTTTCCCACTGCCTTTTTTTAATTGAAGTATGATACATATAATGTGTAAACATGCATGAGTATAGAGTATACATACACCTCAGAGATATCTTTTTTACAAAGCAGCATCATCTTATGTAACTAGCACAAAGCCCAAAAAAAGCACAACCAGCACCCCAGCTCTCCCTCTCAGTTTCCTCCTAGTCACTACTACCCCAAAGAAAACCACTGTCCTTATATAGATTTTTAATTTGTCTACAGAAAGTTAACTCTTTTTGGTATGCAGTTCTGAATTCCAATACATGCATTTAGTCATGTAAGTCCCGCCCCACTGTGAGCAGGATACAGAACAGTTCCATCGTCCCCAGAGCGCTCTCGTGCTTGTCTGTAGATAGTACCTCCTTCCCTTCCCCAAGTCTCGGTTTTGTTTGCCTTTGCCAGAACATCATATGAATGAAGTCATCTTATGTAGCATTTTAGACTGGCTGCTCCACGTGGCAAAAGACGAGATTCATTCATATTGCTGCATGTGCATTGGTTAAGTTTTCATTGCTGTTACTCCATTTCATGGGTGTACCACAGGAAGTTTCTCCATTCACTGCCTGAGGGCTTTAGAATTGTTCCAAAGCCAGGCGTGGTGGTGCACGCTTGTAATCCCAGTACTTGGGAGGCGGAGACTGGAGGATCTGGGTTCGCGGCCAGCCTCAGCTACGTAGTGAGGCCTCTGCAACTTCGTGAGACCTGGTTTCGAAATAAAGTATAAAAAATAGGGCTGGGGTGTAGCTCGCAGGTAGTATGCCCCTGGGTTCAATCCCCGGTACCACACACACAAAAAAACAAAGGATAAAAAATAGGGCTGGGGGTGTGGCCCAGAGGCAGAATGCACCTGGGTTCAATTCCCAGTACCGCAAAAAAAAAAAGAATGAGCACTAGAACTCCAAGCCCCCAGGACTAACACTCAAATGATCCAATAGCTGAGTGTGTCAGTGACTGGTGCCAGATTATTACCAGTGTCCTAAGGAAAATAAATGTAGTTTATTAAATAAACAATAGAAATTAGAAAATTCAATTAAATATATATATATGCCTTTTTTAAAAAAACATACCACCACAAAATATTGGAATAAAATCAAAGCATTTTAAACATAACTTATGCAAAGTTTATTTCCTTTGTCTAATCATACAGTCATCCCTCAGTATTCAAGGAGAGATTGGTTCCAGGACTCCCTTTCCCCACAGATAGCAAAATATGGAGCTCCTCAAATCCCTTGTATAAAATGGCATAGTATTTGTACATAACATATGCACATCTGTCCAAATACTTAAAAGTCATTTCTAGATTCCCTGTAATACTCAACTCAGTATAAATGCTTGAGCATCCTCAGATTATAGTATCCACCGGAAGTCCTGGAACCAGTCCCCCATGGATGCCAAAAGACAGCAGTAGTCAAAGCAACAAACCAAAAACAAGCCATTTAATTTAGTAAGCAGCTCATGGAGACAAAGCCCTGTTCTTTTCCAAAAATCTGGGTTGGGTTTTGTTTTATTTTTTAACTCCAAAGGAGTGTGTGTGTGTGTGTGTGTGTGTGTGTGTGTGTGTGTGTGTGTGTGTGTTTACTGGGGATTGAACCCAGAGGCATTCTACCTCTGAGCTGTACCCCCAGCCCTTTTTATTTTTTATTTTGAAACAGTCTCACTAAGCTGCTAAGGATCTTGTTAGGTTGCTGAGACTGGCCTTGAACCTGCGATCCTGTCTCAGCCTCCCAAGTACTGGGATTATAGGCATGCACCTCTGCACCGGACTTTGTAGTTAATTTTTCTAAAATTAGTTAACTACTGTCTTTTGGATAGTAATCTCTGTGAATTTTAAATACTACTTATGCAATTTATAGACATATCATCTGGTTCTGCTGACTGGGTGGTATGACACTTGAACTTTCCCGCAGGCAGATATTACACATGACCTGGCCAGTCTTTTCCATTCTCATCACAATGTGACTTCTTTGTGCGTGTTTTGTTGTTGTTGTTGTTTTATTTTATTTATTTATTTATTTATTTATTTATTTATTTATTTATTTTGGTACTGGGGATTGAACCCAGAGGCATTCTACCTCTGAGCTACACCCCAGCCCAATTTTATTTCTATTTTGAAACAGGGTCTTGCTAGGTTGATGAGAGTTTCACTACTTGCTGAGGCTGTCCTCAATCCTGTCATCCTCCAGCCTCAGCCTCCCAAGTACTGGGATTACAGGTGTGCACCACCACACCCAGGTTTCTGTGTGTTTTTTAAAAAATCACTCCTGTAGGCCAGGCGTGGTGGCACACGCTTGTAATCCCAGTACTTGGGAGGCTGAGACAGGAGGATAGCAGGTTCGCGGCCAGCCTCAGCTACTGAGACCTTTTTTCAAAAATAAAGAATAAAAAATAGGACTGAGGGTGGAGCTCAGAGGTGAATGCCCCTGGGTTCAATCCCCCGTACTGCAAAAAAAAAGAATAAAATATAGGTCTGGGGGTGTAGCTCAGCGGTAGAATGCCCCTGGGTTCAATCCCTAGTACCACTAATTAATTAATTAATTAATTGATTGATTAAAATAAATAAATAAGTAAATAAGGCTCTAGACTAAACCTTCGGAACTACTGGTGTTTATCCAAAGTAGATAGATAGATGATAGATAGATAGATCGGTTTGTTTGTTTGTTTGTTTGTTTGTTTTTACTATATTAGGGATGGAACCCAGGGGCATTCTACCTCCGAGCTACACCCCCAGCCCTATTTTTTTTTGTTCTTTATTTTGAAACAGGGTCTCACTAGATTGCAGAGGGCCTCACTAAGTAGCTGAGGCTGGCCGCGAACATGCGATCCTCCAGTCTCAGCCTCCCAAGTACTGGGATTACAAGCGTGCGCCACCACTTGCAGCTCAAAGTAGATATATTGAATGTATACTTATCACTATTTCTACCAATCACTTGTTAATGACCAATTTTATGTGGGCAGTTTTTACTGTAGTAGAATGATATTTTTCTTTTTGGGGGGTGTGAGGGGGATACTAGGGATTAAACTTCAAGGGCATTCTACCTCCAAGCTATTCCCCCAGCCCTCCTTATTTTTTTTATTTTGAAACAGGCTCTCCCTAAGTTGCTGAGGGTCTTGTTAAGTTGCTGAGGCTAGCCTCAAACCTGCAATCCTCCTATCTCAGCCTCCCAAGTACTGGGATTACAGGCGTGCGCCACCATGCCTGGCTAGTAGAATGGTTTTTCACCTACCAGGAAGTCAGTACACAAAACAATTAGCATGTGAAACTTGCTAATGAATTGATATAATGAACATTCTGGTGGGAGAAATGTTAGGAGTGATGTAATCTTCCTTCTTTAGGATGTCTAAAATTAGGTTCATTTACCTCACAGATGGGATAGCTAAAGACTAGAGGAAGCGTATGAAAGTCCCATATGTTCCACACTATGAGTCTCTACAAAAAGATTTTCTAAATCTTGTGAGAGTCATTTTATCTACTTCCCTAGTGATATTTAAGACTAGAAAAGACATCTTTTGAAGATAGATCCCTTTCTCTGATAGTTTAGTGCTTGGTTCACATCTAGTTTATCTGCTATGCCTTTACTAAGAGAAATCTTCACTAACCTTTTAACTTTTCCTACCTATGGCTAAAAAATGGTTGTACTTAAAAGAATGCTCTCTCAGTCACCTAAGCTTTAACCTTAGTGCTTTTGATGTTTCTCTTCCCTAAACATCCTCAGTCACCAAATACTATTAATTCTTCCAGAACATCCTATTTTGCTACTCTAATTTTCACTGTCATCTCTCGATTCCAGGTCCTTCCCCTCCCCCCACTCCCAGGCCTCGATTGCTGCAATGGCTCCTTAAATCATCTCCCAGCCTCTGACTGGCTGATCCAGCCATTCACCCATTCACCAGACCACTCTTCCTAAAGTGTGGCTTGGGTCATGCTTCCCTCCCCTCAGTGGCCTTCATGGGTCCTAAAATCAAACTAATCGATTTGCCTGTATAGTCCCCGGGACATAGTATGTGGACAGTAAGTCACCTACCACCTGTTACCTCCCTAGCCATGTCCTCTGCAGAGATCGTCTTACGACTGCTTGTCCCACCTTGCTACTTGCCATCATGTGTTAAACAACTTTCCATCACTGTGACAAAATACCTGAAAAATCAACTTACGGGAGGAAAGATTTACCTGGGCTCGAGGTTTCAGAGGTCTTGACCCATGGTCCCTGGGCTCCATTGTTTCTGGGCCTGTGGTGAGGCTGAGCATCATGGTGGGAGCACTTGGTGGAGCGAAGCTGCTCTCATAGTGGCCAGGAAGCAAAGAGCACTCAAGAAGGAAGGGGCTGGGGAGGAAAGTGTAGCCACCAAGGGCACGTCCCAAGGGCACACCCCTCCAACTAGGCTCCTCCTCCTAAATTTCCACCTCTGCGCACTAACCCCTGACATGATGACTCCATCGACGAATGGGTTGGTCCACTGAGGAGGTCAGCACCCTCATGGCCCAGTCACCGTCCTCAGGCCCTTCCTGCTCTGACTGCTCCTGCCTTAGGGACCAGGCCCTCATCACAGGAGCTCTTGGGGCACATTTTAGATCCAAACCCTAACATACCACCTCTCAACTGCTGTGTTCTCCCCACCCAAATAGCAAAGCTCTGGTTCCTTGCGCCCCTCCTACAGAAGGCTTCCTGGGAGCCTCTGACCTCTGGCTTCCTGCAGTGCTCACTGGTCGTCCACTAACACTGAGCATGTGTCCTGCGCTGCTTCCAGCTCAGGGCGTCTCCAATTAGGCAGCATTCTTCCTTGCATTCCTCTGCCCCAGGGAAGGCCTGTGCAGGGATGCAAGTGCCCAGCTCCTCTATTCCAGATCCCGCGCCTCTGTGTCATGGTGGGGCCTTGGCTCCCGCGCCTCTGACGACTGAGACTGGCCTCCCCAGAGTGTTGGCAGTACCTTCATTTGCACACCACTGCGGGGAGCAGACGGGAGAGAAAGGTCTCACTGTAAATCTCTAAATCAGTCACAATTTTGGTTTAATTATAGTCTTTTCCTTTCTAGTTGCTGGTATAATAATCTCCCTTCCTGAACATGCTTTATGGTTTTTCTGGTTTTGTATCAATTTTTTATTCCTTGTGCATATATGTTTTCATTATAAGTCAGCTAAAACCCTCCTTGGAGTATAAATCATTTCTCTGAAAATCTTAGTGACAGAACCAAATATAGTATTCTTGATTTTACTTTTTACCCTTTGCCTCTTTTTACACTGGTTTTTGTTCAGATTTAAACTTTTTTTTTGGCACTGGGGATTGAACCCAGAGTCATTCTACCTCCAAGCTATACCCCCAGCCCTTTATATTGTTGTATTTTGAAACAGGGTCTCTCTCTAAGTTCCTGAAGCTGGCCTCAAA
This sequence comes from Glis glis, assembly GCA_004027185.1. NCBI lineage: Eukaryota > Metazoa > Chordata > Mammalia > Rodentia > Gliridae > Glis > Glis glis. The sequence continues at coordinate 1,750 of PVJS01053556.1, read as the reverse complement.
CCTGAGATCCTCCTGCCTCAGCCTCCCTAGTATCTGTGATTATAGGTGTGCACCATGGCATCTGGCTCCATTTACATTTTAAAACCTGGACTGCAAGTAAAATTTTCAGGAAAATAAAACTTCGTTGTTTGATAGCTAAAACAAACTGAGCTGAAGGCTGAGGGACTGATACTGTATTGCAGGCTTTACCCACTTGGAGCCTTTCCCATCTGTATCAGTCAGTCTTCTGTTATTATAAAAAAAATACCTGAGATAACATAGAAAAGGTTTATCATGGCTCACAGTTTTGGAGGTTCCAGCCCATGACTGAGTGGACTAGTGCTTGTAGGCCTCTGGTGGGGGCAGGCAGCACTTCATGGTGGAATTGTATGTCTTAGCAAAACTGTTCACATCATAGATCTAAAAAGAGAAAGACAATTCCTTTCAAGGCCTCACTTGTAAAAGTTTCCACCACCTCCTAACAGCACCACGGGCTGGGGACCAAGCCTTGGACACGTGGAGACATTGCAGATCCACGCTGGAGCACCAGTCCTCTTTCCCATTATCTCTTCCTCTCAAGCCTGTGGTCTCTGCCTGCCTTGCTCCCTCATGTCTTCTCCACCTACCCCCCCTTCCCAGATCTTCAGTCTCCTTCCATGAGCTACCTATGCTCTGGCTATGTGATCAAATGTCTTCTGTCCTATAAAAGCCTCTCCTTGCCCCGCAGCCCCTGAAACCAACCCCTCTCTTCTTCCTTTCTTAAGCAAATATCTTGAAAGAGAAGCTGTCCACTTTCCCCTTCATTCATAATAAGCGGACTATTTATTGAACATCTACTCTATTCTGTCGCGAAGCCCAGGATAGCAGTGGACAGGAAACGGCCCGCTGCACAGAGCTGGGCTTCCTGGCCAGCCTCCGCCCTTCCAGCGCCACTGCATCTGCTCAGACCCAGCTCCTGGGAACATCCTAGTCCCCGTCCTTGGCTCTGCTCACTCTTCCCCCTGAGCAGCACAGACACTATTAACTAATAACGTTCAAAGGCTTAATAGTGCTCGCTTAGATGCCATCCTCCACGTTCCAGGCTCTGGTGAGTACAGAGGAGATCAAGCACAGAATCCGCCTTTGGGAAGATCACACACAGAATGTCATGTAGCCCAACAGCCCTCCCCTGAGTCCCCGAAGCTTCATAGGAAAAGCACTTTCAAAGAGGCCAAAGCTCTTGTTCAAAATACTTGTTCAATATGGCTACCGCTGTTCTCAACACACAAATTCAGATGTGTTCGGCAGCCGACAAAGCACTGTAGATGCCGCCAAGGGGAGAGGCAGCTGCTTTGATGCTGACGTCGCTGCTGCAAGCTTCGCCGAGGCTAGTCTTCTCGGTGCACCCGAGCATCCCCACCAGGACAAAAGTTGTTTGGCCTATTCTTAGTCAAAGACATTACGGCCCACTGAAGTACGAAAATACAAATGATGGTTTGTTGGAATGGAAAAGAATCTTTTTCCTAAGATTCTGGATAAAGGAGTTGTTCAAGCTGGGCGTGGTGGTGCACGCTTGTAATCCCAGTCCTTGGGAGGCTGAGACAGGAGGATCCAGGTTCGCAGCCAGCCTCAGCTACTTAGTGAGGCCTCTGCAACTTAGTGAGACCCTGTTTCAAAAATAAAGAATAGAGCCGGGCGTGGTGGCACATGCTTGTAATCCCAGTACTTTGGGAGGCGGAGACCGGAGGATCCGGGTTCGCGGCCAGCCTCAGCTCTCTCTCTCTCTCTCTCT
>PVJS01053555.1:0-13249 GCA_004027185.1 Glis glis | reverse complement strand
TGGAGGTTGGAGAGATGTGGGGACTGACTGCTAATTGGTATGGAGTATATTTTAAGGGTGATGAAAATGTTGTAAAATTGATGGGGCAACAATTATACAACCCCAAGAATATACTAAAACCATTGAATCATATGTGTTGAATGAATTTTATAGAATGTGAATTATATCTCAATAAAGCTTTTATTTAAAAAAAAAAAAAGGAGATCCTGCCATTTGTGACAACGTGAATGAAACTAGAGAATATTCTGCTAAGCAAAATAAGCCAGACACAGAAAGAGTAATACTGCTAGATCTCATTTCTATGCAACATTTAATAGTGAAAAAGTGAATACATAGAAACAGAGAGTAGAAGGGTGGTTACCAGGACCAGGAGTGGTAAGGAAATGGAGATATAGGTCAAAGGGTATAAAGTTGCAGTTATGTAGGATGAATAAGTCTTAAGGTCTAATGTGCAGCATGAGGACTACAGTTAATAATATTATACTGCATACTGAAAATTTGCTAAGAGTAGATTTTAGCTACTCTTATTCCTCCCATGCCAAAAACAAAACTGTGAAAGACAAGTTAATTTGCATGATGTGTATGCATATATGTACATAAAAACAATATTTTGTACATGTTCCATAAATATATAAATAAAAGTATTTAAAGTGTATATGTGAAGTGTACATTTCTTTGGAACAATAATATATTTTTCTTTGTAAATATCAAACCATTGTCATTTTGAGGACGTATTAGGCTTTCTTGACCTCTTACAAATTTATAGTCAGGTAGACACAAGTACACAGCAGAACAGGCATTTTCTATCTGGTAATTACAGAATTGCTACAGGGCTGGGATAGGATCCCATAATGAAGTTAGAACCTAATTTTTTAAATGAAAGAGGTCCACTACACATTGAAAACTACTGTAGCAAGAACATTACAAAGACTGTGAGCCTAGAAATTGGAAACAAGGTTTTTCATTAGAATTCAGGTTTGACCAGGAGACATCTTGAATAGTTTTTTTTTTTTTTAAGAACAGCATTCCTTGTCCACAGCCTAAAATACCATTCTGTTTACTATTCTGAAGTCATTAAAGTAGGTCTGTCTATTTGTGCCCTGTCTTCCAGGTATGGAATGCCTGACTGCTTATAACAGGGCCACACCTTGCTAGACACTAATAGTATCACAGCAGTATGTTTGGTCTGGCTTTGGCATGGCCAACACCTATAGCAAGATGGCCTTCTGGAATTATCCTGCTTGCTATGCAGGCCTTGTAGATTTTTTTCACTCCCTTGTTACAGTTGAGCACAATACATGCATGAAATGTCACAGAGTAAAGCATAAGTATAGATGGAGAATGGAATGTAAAAGCTAAGAAAGTAGGTTATAAGGCTATACAGAAATTCAGCAATCATCAACACTGGTGTGATCACATCATTCGCAGGGAAATGTAGAGAACATCATGCTAAGTGATATTAGTAAGTCACTAAGAGTAAAAAATCAGATATTCCCCCTAATCTGTGGGAGCTAGATAGAATGGGACTTAGAAGGGAAGAAGAAGAAATCTTTAGATAGACAAAGAAGGTGACCTAACAGAGAGAGTTGGGAGGGGGGTGGAGGGAAACACACTATAGCACATGATGTACATACACAAACCTATAAAACTCAATCACTATCCGGAGCATGAAAGGGAGGGAAGGGGGAGGGAATAGGGTGGGATTGGAGGGAGGGCTAAATGTGCAATGTGTGCATGTATGATGTTCATACCATGACATATATCAAAATGTATAATTACAATGCACCAATAAATGAACATAAAAAAAACTGAAGGCAAATTCAGGTACTTCCCAAAAGTAATTGTTCAGAGGTCAAGACCACACTATGCACACTTCAGTGAATATGGGAAAGAACTTCAGAGATCAAAATCCCCCAAAAGCACAGTATCCTATAATTAGGATGAATGAAAAATCATATCCAAAAGTTACAGAGCTACTCTATGTTGTCTTTTTCAATATCTTCTGCATGACCACAAGGGTTAGAAGAGTTTTGAGGAAACATGAAGAGATTTTTTGGCACTCCTTTCCTTCTGCATCCATTGACTAGGAGGCATCATGCCCATTTTCATTTCTTGGCTCCTGTTTTCTGTCTACTATGTTTATCTCTACTTAGCTAAACAGAAATTCTCATCCATTGAGATATAAAAATACAGCCAAGCTGCAGCAAAGCAATATTAAGTGTCTGGGGTCTGGAGCCAGACTGCCTGGGTTTGAATCCTAACTCTACCACTTATTAGTGATGTGTCCTTGAATGAATTATTTAAACTTCTTGAAGCTTCATTTTCCCCAACTATAAAACAGAAAGCCACAGGGTTCATTCTTAGAGTATTTAGCATATCCTTTAGTGTTAACCACTACTATCATTCTTTGTATGTTCTCAAAGTGTACAAACTAAATCAAAGCTGAAAAGGGTTTAGATGAAGTCTGTTTCCCTCACATTGTGAAAGTAAGATTAAATGTAATCTAGTAGTTATTTAAACTGTAGCTACTTAAAACTAGGACAGAAGAAATAGAGAACTTTAAAAGCAGGTGAAATGTGATTTTCCCTGCAACAAGGAAAAGAGAATTTGAAGTCAGAATATGAATTCACGTCATTCATCAATACCAATTCATTTACTGTCTTTGGCAAATCATTTGAATTATCTGGAATGCTGAGACCATTTGAAAGCAAAAATATCTTCATGTTCACTTTAAATGCATGTTATAAGAATAAAATGAAGTCTATGGCATTTGTCAGATTATGCATGCTTTAAAAACTTATGTTATAAATATTATAGAAATCATTACTTGATGATTAGATAAATAAAAGAAAGAAACTAAGCCAGCAATTTCAGAATGGAAGATACATACATTTGCCAGGTCTGTGCTTATTGTGTGCAAGTCCTCTAGGATTAGAAAACCTTCCTTCTATTCTTGCTAGCCACATGGAAGCATCACTTTGGCAGTAACATTACGCAAATTTGATCTCAGCTAGGTGTGCCACACTAATTGCACAGTTATAGGCTTTTGGTGTTTTATACAAAATGATTATTGCTTTGCTTGCCTCCATAATTATATGTTTTCCATATTGTAATTTCAGAATTTATTTAGTAAATTTACACATGAAAACAAACATAGTGCATTCATCCTCCAAGAAAAACAACGAGTGAGAGCATCAAAGGACACAGAAGATTTCTATGGATCCCCTGAAGTGACAATGAGAGAATCCAAAGCAACATGTTTTTTGCCTTTACATGAATGACTAGCTTGTCATAGTGGTTCTTACCTTGGTATCTTGGATATTTAAGGATGCTTTCCAGGTTTTTTTGTCTATTCCTGTGCTTACTTGTAGGTGTGCACTAGTGTTCAAATCAGTATTCTTACAGCTATAATATAAAAGATTGACTATGTGACTTAGAGCAAGGAAGATTTATTAGTTTATGGTTTTCCTTGGAGATATTGGGGTTCAGTCCATGTGAGGCCAGGAACTGTGGATCTCAGGGCATGACAGAGGGAAGAGGAGAGAGGGAGGGCACATGGGCTGTGCTCCTCACATCATGGAGGCCAGAAGCAAGAGAAAGATCAGGGGGAGGAGGAACCACATATAATCCACAAGGCCACATGCCCAAGGACACACTCCCTCCAGCCACACCCTACTGGCCCAGGCCACCATCCAGGCAAATCCATTATAATGGACTTATCCACTTCTGGTATTACAACCCTCATGACTCAATTACATCAGCTCCAAACATTTATAAATTAACTCTTTTTTTTTTTCGCGGTACCAGGGATTGAACCCAGGAGCATTGTACCTCCAAGCTACACTCCCAGCCCTATTTTTTATTCTTTATTTTGAAACAGGGTCTCACTAAGTTGTGGAGGGCCTCAAGAAGTAGCTGAAGCTGGCAAAGAACCCGGATCCTCCTGTCTCAGCCTCCCAAAGTACTGGGATCACAAGCATGCGCCACCACGCCCAGCTATAAATGAACTCTTTAGGGGACATTTTATATCTAACTGTAACATTCCACCCCTGGCTGCTAAAGAGCTCATGCCCAGCTCAGAATGCAAAAGGCATTTAGTTCTCTCCAAGAGTTCCCACAGTCTTAACAGTTTCTGCATCCCTGAAAACTTTCAAAGTCTCCTCTGAGACACAATGTGAACTCTTGTGAGCCCCTGTGAAAGAAAATGAGGATCAAAATAAAAATAAAGCTAAATGCATCCAATATACAAAGGTAAAGAGTAAACATTTGCATTCCCAAAGGGAGGAATAGGGCCACAGAAAGAAGAGATGGGACCAAAACAGTAATGAAAGTTTGCAAGGCAAGCATTTAATCTTGCAACTCCACTTCTGGCATCAAGGGCACATGGCAGCCAGAAGCGATCTCCAAGGGGCCTTGGCAGCCCCACCCCTGCAGTGTGGTTGATTGCAATGGGTGGTTTACTATCTCTTCCAGCCTGGCTCCATGGCTTGCAACTAGTAGCCTTTCCTCGCAGTCATTCCACATTTCTGGCATTTCTAAATCTTGGTTTTTTTTCTTGCAATCTTTGCTTCACCCTCACAGCTTCACAAAATGCCCCCATATTGGGTCTGTTTGTAGGGATTCTGACCCTACCACACATTGCCTAGTTTCCCAGGCCTTCTTTTGAAATTGGGGAAGGTGGAACATCCATGGCCCTCTTTTTCTAGCAAAGCCAGAATTATGTGGGTTCCGAGATGGACCACCAACAAGAAAAGGTAGTCAAAACCTCCTTAATAGTTGTCCTTGGGGCCTTTTAATCATAGCCACTGGTCCCACTTATTCCAGGCAGCCACTGATCCCAAGTCCATCTGGGCTGCCCCTGGCCCCAACTTCATCTGTGCCACCCCTGGCCCCAACTCCATCTACTGCCCCCATCATAGTCATTGCTGGACCTGCCTCCATCATAGCCACCACTTCCTCCTTCCTTTAAGCCTTCCTTCCTTCCTTCCTTCCTTCCTTCCTTCCTTCCTTCCTTCCTTCCTGACATCATCTCTTTGAGCCCCAGCTTTACACATGCCTTTCTGGCCAAACTACAAATCTACAAAGTCTCTCTGCTTTACCTTCTGCTCCCAAAATTCGGTGTACAATTCACTGAAAGGAGATATCAATATCCATAATGAATTTTGGATATTTTGCTGTTTTGATATTTCTTCTGCCAGTTTATTAAACAGTCCATTATTAAATTCAGTCTCACACAAAGTTTCAGGACACAGGCAAAATGTGGATAAGTTCTTTGCCACAGTGTAGCACACATGACCTCTACTTCATTTCCCTATGGATTCCTATTTGTGCCCCCAAATCTCCTGAGCACAGTCTCTTCTGTTTGCCTTTCTAGCCACATTGTGACCCTTCCAATTTCCTCTCACAAACCAATTCCAAAGAGTCATAATCCACATTGTCAGACTTAGATATAGCAGCAACCCCACCTCTGGTACCAAATTCTGTTCTGGTCAGCATTCTTGCAGCTATAATCTAAAAGATTGACTATGTAACTTAGAGAAAGGAAGATTTATTAGCTCATGTTTTTCCTTGGAGATATTTGAGTTCAGTCCATGTGAGGCCAGAAACCATGGATCTCAGGGTATGGTGGCAGGAGGAGGAGAGAGGGAAGGCATATGGGCTGTGTTCCTCACATCATAGAGGCCAGAAGCAAGAGAGAGAGAGCAGGGGGAAGAGGAACCATATATCATCCCAGGGCCACACCCCCAGGAACCCACCCCCTCCAGCCACATTCTACTGGCCTAGGCCACCACCCAGATAAAATCATTGTAATGGATTTAACCACTGCTGGGATTACAACCCTCATGACTCAATTACATCAACTTCAGACATTAATAAATGAGCTCTTTAGGGGACAGTTTATATCTCACAACTAGCCACAGCTTTCTGATTAGAGGAACATGGAAGGTAGAAAGAATAACATCAGGAAGTAAGCCATTCAGAATTGATAAAAAATCTGGGAATAACTTTAGGTTATTTGAGACTATCAAATCATTTGATTATAATTCTGCAATATCATAATATTAGAATTTAGTTCATCTTTCTATATTTATATATAATAGAGAATGGAGTTCTATGCTGAGCCAAATCAATGAACCATCTGAGCATGTGTATACATATACTAGAATATATATTTAGCTACATATATAATAATATTTTGTTATAGAGATGAGTATTTGCCACTGTTGGAAAATTGTTGACCCTACTATCTACCTAGATTGTATGCATATTTTGGATTAATTATTCCCCTTTAATAGGTTATTATGGTGCTGAAATATGTCTTGAATCTCTGTCATGTTTTCATTCTTCTCACAAAAGTCTTTGAAGGCTAATTTATAGTGAGTGAATTCCTTACACTTGCTACTTAATATTTGAGAAAAACATCATTTTTGCAGTTTGAGGCAGAATAGTGTGCTTGTTCTGGTTGTTACCAGATGATGAGGTTTCCTATTGTGGGCTCTAGAAGATGTTGGGGCTCCCTTGGCTCAGTCAATACCATCTCAAACCCAAATCCTCATTGTCTCAATCAAATTTCCAAGAAATAAGACAGAAGATCAGACCCAGACAAATATATAGTCATTACTATGGCAAGGGCTTCTGTCTTAATACTCAGCTTCTCCCTCCCTATCCACCTAGCTGAGCAGCAGAGAGTTTAAAGAGCCTTGAGACTTGACCCAGAAACAGTCAAGCAGCCCTTCTTGCTGCCTTCCCCCAGGGCCTCACCTTGGCCTACATCATCCCTCTAATAAGCTCTGCCTGTCAAAAGACACATTCAGATCTGACTGACCACTGCTGCAAAAAGACAAGGTCAGAGAGAGGAAGGAAGGAGGAAGAGGGCATTTTCTCATATTCTCACAAAGGCTCTCCTCTTTAGAACAGTGGCCCTACCATGTTAGTATGTGCTCTTCCTGGAACCCTGCCTTTGCATGCAGTTTGTAGGTGGCTCAGGCCCTTTCCTCTGAAGTACTAGCTTCTCAGTAACCACTTAGAAATAGTAGGTACTAAGTTTTGAATCCATGAGTACTAACTCTACCACACACCAGCTGGGTGACTTTCTGACCATCATTCAGCTTCTGTTTTAGTTTCTTCACCTATAAAGTGGGGACAGTAAGAGCACACCTATCTCACAAGGTTGTTATAAGAAATCAATAATGTAATGCATCTAAAGGCATTTACTTAGCATTGTGCTAGAAAGACAGTAAGCACCTGACTAATCTTAATGCTGCTAATAATTCTTTTTCTTTAATCTAACTTTTATTTTTAACTCCCCCCCCCACCCCACTGCACACCCTCCAGCACCTGCCTGTCCTCCAGGCTCAATGAGCGTATGAGGAAAAGGATACTTCCTTTTACTCTTATCATTACTTATTTATGCCACTGGGTATCAGCACTTCCTGTGAGGTGTTAGAAAGAACAAGAAATTTAACTGGAGGAAAAGAATCTAAAATTAATGGGTAGATGGATTTGCTAAGAGTTTCAATTTTCTGTGCTTCTTCTGCCTTTATTGCATCCTTGGTTTTACAAAGTTAAGGTAAAAATTAAGTCTACTTTATTGTCATGTCATTTAGCTCATATGGTAACCTACATTCTTCAGAGATATTGAAACAAATATAAACGATTCTATTTGCCAGCCAGGCACTTTGGTACATGCCTGTGATCCCAGTATTTGGGAGGCTGAGACAGGAGGATCTGAGGTTCAAGGCCAGCTTCAGCTACTTGGTAAGACCCTCAGGACCTTAGCAAGACCCTGTTGCAAAATAAAACATAAAATAGGGCTAGAGGTGTGACTCAGAGGTAGAATGTTCTATGTTCAATCCCCAGTAACAATACACACACACACACACACACACACACACAAACTCTCTCTCTCTCTCTTTCTCTCTCTCTCTCTCTCTCTCTCTATTTGCCACAGTTCCCCACATTTACTCTATACCTTGTGGATCAAGATAGGAAGATACTGAGAACTAACTATAGAGCATTTCAACCCTTTTGATTCATTGAGGACCTGAGTTTTTGCTATAGTACGATCTACCTTAGGAATCAAAATATGTTCAAAAAGAAACATGGTAATGGGATTATAAAAACATTTTTGAAGATGCTTGCATGCAAAATCTTTTATTTTTTAAGTGAGCATCTCTGGCTAATTAAAATAAGTATTTCAGAAAGAACAAGATCTGGAACACAATTCATAATGGCAAATACAATTGCTGACTGTTTTGGGCTTTGTATAATTGTACTGGAAGACCAGTTTGTGCTGGCAGCTGTCAGAATAGTCTGAAGTGTGGGCATCCGAGATGTTTGCATAATGCTGAGTGCATACAACCCAGATGCTCCATCCTGAATTCAAGCTGTGTACATCCCAGCCCTCTAACCAAGAGCCCAGGAACCACAATCAAGACTGTCTCAAGCTGCAGTGAGAACAATATATGCCATTTAGTCTCTATTATGTGCTTTCCTGTACTCGCCAGACATTGCTGCAGCCTCTCCTAGAAAGACAGAGCCAATGCCTTACCACCCAGAGTCAATTTGTCCTGTTTCAGGTGAAACTTTGTATTTGCTTTCCTTCTTTCTCTTTCCAGCCCTCTTTCTGAGGCCTCACCAACTCATTGCTACTTAATGCCCTTCATGTGAGTAGAGATGAGGGAAATTAAATAAAATTAAACCAAAATCAGTCTCAGTTTAGCTGCTTGCTAACGACTCTAATAAAGGTTGATAAGAGATAAGACAGAAATTACTGCCTAAATGAGCATGAATTCCATTGTCCACATTGGCACAGTATCTCTGAGGATTATAATAACCAGGAACTTGACCTAAAGTCTCAACTCTGCAGAATTCTCAGGAGGTGCACAGAGGCTTTGGTCACTTATATCTCCTCAGTAAACAGACCTTCCTAAAGATTTTTTTTGTCCATGCCTATAATACCATGCTATATACTAGGTCTCAAAAATACCCCCTATTGAGGGGTAGGTATTTGTTACATATGAAATAGTGAGCTCAAGCAGTAACAATATTCTGACATGAACGTTAAGTAAAAAAAAAAGACTAAAGAAAGCAAAATTTCAAAATCTCTCCATATTTTTTCATGTTCCAATACATTCTGAGAGAGCCTGGCTAAAGAACAAATATTTATTTAAAAGATAAAGATCTAAATAAGTCATTCGCTCATTGTAAAATAGTGCCACTTATTGTAAAATAGTTCCTTTCATTTTATCTTCTGCTGCTGACTTCCTTTAGACCCATCTTCACCTTAGAAAAATGATAAGGATCATTGCTACAGGTGTAAAGATAGTGATGCACTAGTGGCTACCATGCTGTTAGTATGCCAACTCTGCTTCTTTAAGGTTAAAGTGATTTTTAAGATACACAGTAGAGAAAAGGAACATGGCAGGGAGTGCATGGAATTGATTAGAGATCTAAGAACACTTTTGTGAAAAAGATAAATCAGAAAACCTATTAAGGTTACCCAATTTTTTCTCCTGGGATTGTTTTTGTTTCCAAATATAGTTACTGCTTGAGTTCATGATTTCGTATTCTCTGCTTCCTTCTGCTTTGCTTCCACCATCACATCTAACAGATAATAACATCCTTCTTGCTCACAGGAAAAAAATATAAATTAGGATCCAGAGATACATAGACTCTGTTGATAGAAATTCTCCTACTGAATAATGATGTCAATAACCACTCATTGAAGCCCAGAAAACGTCTGGGAGTACATTTTTTCTTATTCTAGTGCTGCAGAGTACCTTGACAGGTATTTAATACCTTATACTAAAACAATCCTTCATCCACATCTCTGTAACACCAACACTGAAGATTAAATGCCAGTTCCTAACTCATTGAGGCTGTCCTCATCTGCACATTTGCAAGATGAGCCTTTGGCTTTATTCTACTTCTGGGAGACTTCCTCACATGACCCTAATTAGAAATCACATCTGACCATTATCCTACCCAAACATAATTATCAGCCAACAAAGTCACTGGAAAGAATAGAAATTCTAGCAAGAGGCACTGTTTTTTTTTTAATTCAGAGGAGACCAGGAGTTCAATTTGAGAGTTTTGTTATTGTTGTTATTGCTGTTGTTGTTGTTGTTGATACTATTGAGATGACCTAATAAACAAACATAACTAAACAGGATATTGAATATACAAATGCCCAAATAAGACTCAGATCCACATTATCATCTATCTGCTTATAGAGAGAACTGGGGATGAGAGATAAAAATCATTTTAAACCAAAGAAAGAGATGTAATAAATGTCTGTGTTGGGACAGAGGAAATAACATGTGCAAAGGACTAGAGATAACAAAGGTCTCAATGATGTTAGAACTTGAAAGAAATCCTATTTGGCTGAGGCTGAGACAAAGGAAGAAGAGGGGCATGTTATCCAGGCTTGGTGGCTTGTAATCCCAGTACTTGGGAGTCTGAGACAAGAAGATCACAGGTTCTTAACCAGACCCAGTGACTTAGGGAGGCCCTCAGCAACTTAGTGACAATAAAACATAAAGGGTTGGGAGTGTAGAATGTTCCTGGGTTAAATCTCCAGTATCCCTCCCACCCCCAAAAAAGAAAAAGAGAGGCATGATAAGAGATGAGTGGAAGGATAGAAATGTCTTCTATGTTAAGAAATTGGTGGTTACCCTAATGGTAATGGGAAGCCATCAACCTTGTTAACAGGAAAGTGATATGGTTGGACTTACCTTTTAGAAGGCTTACTCTGACCAAAGACTGGAGAGAATACTGAACAGGGCCAACTGGGAGGTGAGCAGGACCATTAACACAGTGTTATAGTCCCCTCCTCTTTCCTTTCCCTCCCAATCCAAGAAAAATTTGGAAAGCATGGTAATACAGAAGTGTGGGCCAAGAGAGGCACTGAGTGCTGACAAAAGAAAGTGTGTTTGCCTTGTTTATGGTCTGAAGCATCTTAAATACCTAAAGGTTACTTTTGCTATGACACAGTAAAGATCTACAGCTGCTCAGGAGAATGGAGATGGGAGTGATTATTGGACCCTAAGAGTTTTAAGGCAGTTGAGGTGAAAATGTAAGAGGAGAATCAATGGAACAGTTGAGAAAGGAAAGGAGGAAATCAAAAGTAGAAGTGGCTCTTAAATTTCCATATGAAGCACACTCTAGTGAACTGAAAGGTGGTCATAGGAAAATGTGAAGAAATGCTGCAGTCCATCCAATGGGCCCTTCTTTACTCTAGTTCAGCAAACATTAAGATGTTTTTCTAAGAATGTACTGTATCAGCCAGGCACACCTGTAATCCCAGTGCTTGGGAGGCTGAGACAGAAGGATCATAAGTTCTGGACCAGTTTCAGCAACTTAATGAGACCCTGTTTCAAAACAAAAAATAAAAAGGGCTGTAGTGTAGTTTGGAGGTAGAATGCCCCCAGTTTCAATCCCCAGTATCAGTACAACAACAACAAAAGGTCTGTATTAATATTGTCTTCCAACTTTTTGCATGCTTGCACGAAGAGTTACATGCTAATCTGGAGTATTTGTAGGGTTTTAGGTATTAGTGGGGAAAAGGAAAAAGGCAGGGCATGTATTGAAAATATTTTTAATTAAGGTCCATTGAGCCAGGTGATTAATGGAATGTACAGAGTGTGAGAGAAAGGAGTGCCAACCATGCCATCCATATTTCTGACACACACTATGGGTTGGACAATCATACCATTCAGTGGGAAAGGCAAAATGGGCAAGAGTCAAATTCACTGGAGAAAATGATGAACTTTTTTTTTTGGTTATACTCAGTGCCTGTGAGAAAATAAAATCAAGATTTTCAAGGGGTAGTTTGATATATGGACTAACAAGCAATTGTGAAAATTCAGATAAAAATATAAGCTGGGTGTGGTGGTGCACGCCTGTAATCTCAGTACTTGTGAGGCTGAGGCAGGAGGATTGCAGGTTCACGGTCAGCCTCGGCAACTTAGGGAGGTCCTCTGTAATTTAGTGATAACTTGAAACAATGAAATATATGAGGAGCTATTGGTAAATGTAGACTTATGGATTGCAGAGTGGTGGGGATGGTTCTGTTTACTCAGAAGATTGAGTAAAATTAGAACAGGAGAGGAGAGGACAGCAGAAGAGAGGAGGGAAGGGGAGGAAAGAGAAGAAAGGTGAAGGAAGAAAGCCTGGGGTAGAGCCCTGAGAAACAACAACATTTAGGTGGTTATCAGAAGAGGGAGAAGCATGCCAAGGACCCAGGAAAATGGCAACAGAGAAGTGCTGGGGAAGTCAGGTGGCCTGCTAGTGCAGAAGCCTGGGAAGAGGCTTTTTAACGGAGAAACTAGTAAGCATTGTGGAATGCTGCTGTGAGGACAAATAAGATACAGACTGTCTATTGAATTTATCAACAAAGAGGTTATCATTGACCTTGGCAAGAGAAATTTCAATTAACTTGTAGGAGCAGGAGTCCTATTTCTGGGGGTTGAGGAGTGAATAAGAGATAAGGAAATAGTAAGTATCAGGAACGATTTTTCCACACATTCCTTGGGTTCTTGGGGTACCTAGGGTGTACACAAGCACACACTGAATATTGAAGTAATACAATAATGTTATATTGTGCTTCCGGTTACTACATGAGTATTATGCAGTTTATATTCATAACAAATATGGAATAAATGAAAAATCTCAAAAGAAAAAATAAGATAGATTTCTTGATAAGTACTTGATTAATCATAATTCTGGATAAATTCATTATTAAAATAATCAACCTATTCGGGTGTGGTGGTTACATACTTGTAATCCCAGTACTTGGGAGGTTGAGATAGGAGGATTGTAGGTTCTAGACCAGCCTCAGCAATGTAGGGAGACTCACAGCAATCTAGTAAGACCCAGTGTCAAAAAAAAATATATATATATATGTGTGTGTGTGTATATATATCAGACTCAATTGGCCATCCAGATGTTCTATTGACATTGTGAATATCAGCATATATATATATATATATATATATATATATATATATGTCTTAAAAGGGGTTTGGGAGTGTAGCTTGGAGGTAGAATGTAGCAAGCCAAGAGCTGCTTCTCAAAGGGAGAGTAATTGTCTGCAGATGACGGCAGGGCCTTGCTCCAAAATCCCAAGGGCCTTTTCTGCGATTCACCCATGGGGGCTTGCCAAAGGCTCCAGACAGCATCTCTATCTGCCACTGATACCTCTAGTACCATAGGGTCTGCTGGATCATATGGCCCAAGTGGCAGAGCC
>PVJS01053554.1:0-13252 GCA_004027185.1 Glis glis | reverse complement strand
CATGGAGCGTTCAGCTCAGACTGGGGTGGCAGATCCAGCTCCTGCCATTAGATATGTTTTCCAGACAAAAGGAAGGAGAGAAGGAAAAAATGGCATGTTCTTTTCCTGTTAAAGTCATTACCCAAAACTTCACACAAAGTTCAGCTCCCATCCTATATCTAGAATGTAGTCACATGACTACACCTAAGATGTACAGTCTTTATTTCTATTATAGAAGATTTTATTATAAACTAAGAGAAGAATGGACATTGAGAAGGCAATTAGCCATCTCTATCATAATAATTTAACTCAGTATAAAAACAGAGAAATGGAAGATGAGAGATGTTAAATTGTCTCAGGTTAATAGGAAATGGGAATCAGATTTCAAATCATACTCTGACTGTATGGGCTGAGTTCTAAACTACTACCCCATACTCCCTCATTATACTATTCTGTTCTACTCTACTCATGAGCTTTACTGCATTAAAAAGGGAATTTATGTTTTATTATGATATTCTGACAACCACATCTTCAAACCATGTATGAAAAATTAGTTGTACAGCAAATTCTTTCTCACCAGTAGTACTTAAGAGTTTTTGAATGTTAATGTTTTAAGCCCATCTTCATATCTGGCTCTCAGAATTCATTAATGTGAAAAAATGGTCAGATTTTATAAGTATACACTGTAAAGAGTATCAAAAGGGTATAACAACTAGATACTGACAAAGTACTTATGCAAATCTCGGCCTCTCCACACACAAGTCCATTCTCAAAGTTGACAAGTGAATACTTAAAAGTCCTCACCAACAGGCAAAATATTGTAAAGAGGGAAAGTTAGCAGAACAAAACAAATGGGCTATGTAATCATTCAAATCAACTAATGATAGATTCAGAATCAAACCAAAAACAAACCTGGCTTTAGCCTGCTGTATGGTTCATATTCATGTTCCAAGGCACAAACAATCATTTTCAAAATCCTATGAATAGCACTGCTATCCAGGCGAAAATCAAGAGGACCTATAACAAGGGTTTTGGTAGATTTTTCTTGGACTGTTCCCATATCTTCATTTTTCCCCGAAGAAAAGTCTTGCTGATTTGTAGAACCTATAAAAATTCAAATTTTATATTAGCATTTTAAGCATCAATCAGATATACCAAGTATATATTTTAATATTTCTCTTTCACTTTTTTAGCTTGTAGCTTAATGCCTTAAAATCAATTTTCTTTTTTTTTTTCTTTTTTTGCGGTTCCACGGACAGAACCCAGGGGCGTTCTACCTCCGCGCTACACTCCCGGCCCTATTTTTTTATGCTTTATTTTGAAACCAGGTCTCATGAAGTTGCGGAGGGCCTCACTAGGTAGAGAGAGAGAGAGAGAGAGAGAGAGAGAGAGCGCGCGCGCGCTGAGGCTGGCCGTGAACCCGGATCCTCCGGTCTCCGCCTCCCAAAGTACTGGCATTACAAGCGTGCGCCAACACGCCCAGCAAAATCAATTTTCAATTAGCCTTCAAGACCTGCATTTTTATTTATACAGATATTATTGACAAAATCAACTAATTCAAAAAACAATTACTCCTGTTATCTATTTAAACTTATTATGTTATGAAATCAAAATGGTTATTCTTAGAAAATTATTCTGTAAAATATAGCAGGTTTAGGTTGAATAATACAATGCTATTATGTTGACTGAGAAGGGAGACTTTAAAATAAATTGCATTTTACTACTAATTTATCTTAGAAGTTTCATTAAAAATTAGATTGTTTAAAATTACAGGACACCTTGAAAGTGGTATAATGATCATCAAAATGAATAATAATTACAACATGCCTTAATCATTTTATAGAATAAAATTATTATTGTCATGCACCATGGTGCATAATTCTAGATCCTTGATCTCTCATCTGCCCATACACTGTCAGATGAACAACACACTTCATAGACTGACAAAAAATAAAAACTGTTTTCTAAAGAAAATCTCAGTCCTACCCATAAGCATTTCTTGTTATCTAACCCATGTATACTTCTTATATTAAAGATTTGGTTTTAATACACAAACTCATTATTTTATGTGAAAGAACACAATTTTTCATTCTTAAGTCATTTGTTTATTCAAAGAAGGAGAGAAAAGTAAAGCTTTCCAGTATCACTTTTAGAATCTAGAGAGCCCTAATTAAACACAAAAATTCTATATGTAAAACTTCTGATAACTTAAAAAAATACTTCTGACATAAACGAGTACTGTTAAATCATTAGTGTCAGTAGCATGGGCAAAATTAAATATATGTTATATATACTTAATCAGATGACCCAATAGGAAGAAAATTTTAAGTTGACTGTGTAATACATGTAAACTCTGAAAGTCCACACTTAGATGTCTAATAAAAATACAAAGTTAATCTCGCACATATTTCTGATACGTGTAATTTGTACTGACTCATATTAGTAGTTAAGCATAAATAGCCGGGCGTGGTGGCGCACGCTTGTAATCCCAGTACTTTGGGAGGCAGAGACCGGAGGATCCTGGTTCGCAGCCAGCCTCAGCTCTCTCTCTCTCTCTCTCTCTCTCTCTCCCTGTCTTTCTCTCTCTTTCTCTCTCTACTTAGTCAGGCCCTCCGCAACTTCGTGAGACCCGGTTTCAAAATAAAGTATAAAATATAGGGCCGGGGGTGTAGCGCGGAGGTAGAACGCCCCTGGGTTCAATCCCTGGTACCGCAAAAAAAAAAAAAAAGAAATTAGTTGCATAAGTGATAAACCAAAAGCAAGAAAGTTATTCCACATTTTGAAGTATCAGTTTCTTCTAGTGAAGAAGGAAGTGTGGTAGGAAAGGAACACATGAGAAGCTCATCAAATGCTAGCAATGTCCTATTTCTTGACTAGTGTGGGGTATATGCAGATGTTCACTTTATAATTCTTTGCTATTTTGTATATAAAAGTGTATGATTTCTCTGTATGTACATTATATTCCAACATTATGTTTTAAAAGAAATGCACTAAGATATCTTTACTCCTGTAGACTATTCAATAAAGTGAAAAGCATGAAAAATTTAAAAACTGAGAAGTCAGATGTTCTCCCTAATACGCGGATGCTAGGGAGAAAATAGGGCATAGGAGGGACTCCAGACAAAGGAGGAGAAACCTTAGATGAGTGAAGAAGGCATCCTGAGGGGGGTGGGAGGGGAGAAAAAGGAAACACTTCAATGGACATGATGTACATACACAAACTTATCAAAGTCAATTACTGTGCCAAGCATGGGAAGGAGGGTTGGGGGAGGGAATGGGATGGGAACTGGAGGAGGGCTCAATGAGTGCTGTGTGCATGTATGCCTCTACCACCCTGAACTTCATCAAGATGTATGATTACAATGCAACAAAAAAATTTTTTAAAGAATGACATGAAAAGTAAATGGCATAAACACACCAAAAAAATAAAAAATTAAACTATCAGCTTCACAGAAAGAAATAAACAATCTAGCATATATAAATCATATTTCTCTCTTGCAAAAACTGCAGTAAAAGCACATATACAAATAACAAAATTTTCAGGGTTATATTTCCTTTACTTGAGAGATAACTACTTCATACTTCTCCACTCAGTATACCAAGTCCATAGGACATGCTCAAGATATCATACTGAGCAACAAGAAAACTACCAGCTTATAATTGGTAACTACAACACTACAGTAATTTGCAAAGTGCTTAGAACACAGATTTCTGAGTTGTACTTTCATATATCTAATTGGCTAAGGAACATTTCCACCTCAGTGTCCACAGGTACCTCAAAACTCATCTTTTCCTCTGAAAATTTTCCTTTCTTAATGTTTGTCATTATCAAACCAAATAACTTAAGACTAGAATCTGGTAAACTATTTAAATTTTTTTTATGTTTTTATTGGTGCATTGTAGTCTCACATCACAATGAGTATCAGTTTGGTGTTAACATACATGCACGCAGCTCTTGGTGTCCCTCCCCCCCACCTCCCCCCCGCCTCTCCCCCATATGTAGCACTGAGAATGATGTTGGTATAATCTCATATATACACATTGTTTATGACAGTAATTCCATGGATTCACTACTTTCTTACCCTTCCCCTTCCCTTGTACCCCTTCCCTTGCACCACTGAGGGTTCTCCATTGTCATTGGAGTCCCTTTTGTGTCCCCACTACTTTAACAAAGGATTTGAAGCCTTTGAGGCTGATAATCAAGGGACTGAATCAATTTAAAGTACTGAGGTATAAGAGGGGAAGACTAGAAACAAGAAGATGAGTAAGAAATTTACTAGAATTTACTGGATGAATGTTAACACTGGAGATGACAAGAAGTAGATGGATTCAAGATAGATTTTAGAGACAAAATTTGCCAAAATGAGACAACAGATTGGATGCTAGAAGAAAAAAAGTATGTCATGATGATACCCAGGTTCCTGGCTTGAGCAACTAGAAGATGATGGTACAATATTTCAAGGTAAGGCAACTCAAAATAGAGGAGGGACAGAGGCAGTAGGTGGTCATGGGATATTAATAATTCAATACTGAACATACTCAGTTTTTAGATATCTGTGAGACATAAAAGTGAAATGTCAAGAATGCACTGGATATTTAATTCTGAACCTTTAAGAGGTCTAGACTAGAAATACAAAAATGGGTATCAAGAACATACTGAACATTCAAGAGTCTGAAGAGACAGCCTACAGAATGGGAGAAGTGCACCAAGAGCTATGTGCATAGAGTGCCAGCTACTCCTCTGATAGAGCACTAGTATCTAGAATATATAAAGAACTCAAAAATCTTAATACTAAAAGACAAATAAGCCAACCAAAAATTTGGAATTGAACTAGACACTTCTCAAAAGAAGAAATACAAATGACCAATAAATAGATGAAAAAGTGTTCAACATCATTAGCAATTAAGAAAATGCAAACCAAAACTACACCGAGATTCTATCTAATTCCAGTTAGAATGGTAATCATCAAGAATACAAACAGTAATAAATGTTGCAGAGGGTGTGGAGAAATAGGATCTCTTATACACTACTGGCACGATTGTAAATTAGTACAACCAATATGGAGATCAATATGGAGGTTTCTCAAAAGACTAGGAATGGATCCACCATATGACCTAGCTATACCACTCCTTGGTAACTTTCCAAAAGAATTAAAGTCAGATTACTACAGTGATACATATATACCCATGTTTATAGCAGCACAATTCACAATAGCCAAATTATGGAACCAACAAAGGTGTCTGTCAACAGATGAATGAATAAAGGAAACATGGTACATACACACAATGAAATCATCCATAAAGAAGAACAAAATTATGTCATTTGCAAGAAAAAAGATGGAATTAGAGAATATTATGTTAAGTGAGATCAGCTAGTCTCAGAAAATCAAGGTTGTATGTTTCTCTCATATGTGAAAGCTAGAGAGAAAACAAGAAACATAAGGAACTTTGGATAAATGTGAGACCAGTAGAATAGTGGAAGGGGATTGGAGGAGCGAGGTAGAAAGAGGAAAAAGGAGGATTGAGGAAGCAAACAGTTCATATATTGCTTTGGCAATATATAGAGGTATTACTCCCAGTTTTGCTAGCATGTACAGTGAAGGAGAGGGAAGTACAGTGGGATGCAGAGGGAAGTACACCAAAAGCTGTGTGCATGCATGTTTGCATCACAATGAACCTCACTATGATGTATAATTGCAATGCACTACACTAATAAAAGTATAAAAGAAAAAAGAACATACAGAAGGTACTTAAATTCATGAAAATGAATGAGATTACTTCAGGAGAGAGTTCAGGGAAAGAAACAAATCCAAGGACTGACCAATGAAAACAACATTTAGAAAACATTACAAAAAGGAGGAGATAGAAAATTACTTGCTCTTTCCTTCTCTCTTTATTAAAGGAAACTTTCGGGCCGGGCGTGGTGGCGCACGCTTGTAATCCCAGTACTTTGGGAGGCGGAGACCGGAGGATCCAGGTTCCCGGCCAGTCTCAGCTCTCGCTCTCTCTCTCCCTGTGTCTCTCTCTTTCTCTCTCTCCTTAGTGAGGCCCTCTGCAACTTCATGAGACCCGGTTTCAAAATAAAGCATAAAAAATAGGGCCGGGGGCGTAGCAAGGAGGTAGAACGCCCCTGCGTTCAATCCCCGGTACCGAAAAAGAAAAAAAAGGAAACTTTCTTCAAGATCAACTCCTTTGTCAAATCTTTGAACCCCTTGAACAAAAGTCATCACTTTCTTACCTAGACCTTGCTTGGCTCTCTAGTATACATCTATTCTTAATATACTATATAGTAATCATTTATTTAAATACCTTGTTCAGCACTACCTATTGGCTTCTTGAGAAATGCTTGGTCTTCTTTGTATCCACGGTATCTAACATATCACCTAGCATATGCTACACTTGATCTTAGCCAAAAGGCTGAGACACAATAACCTAGTACACAGAAGTCTTTTTTTAATAAAAAAATACAAAAAAATTAATAAGAATTTATTTTTAAATATAAAAAAGACTGAAATAATAAACACATCATATATTAATGTGCACATGAAATACTAAATGGTGAAATTTTTGAAAACATTTGTTTCCTAACATAATAAAATAATAATAAAGTACATTATAAAATTAATAAAACCTATTTGTCTATAATCTCTGAAAATTTTTATTTCTACTTTTCTATTTGACACAACAAACTCATTTCAATAAAAAAAGATGTATATAACCTTCAAAAGTATGTAATACAGAAAAGTAAATGTTTATTCTTTTGACAATGTAATATGAAATCTGATGTATAAAACTTGTACTATTTGGTACATATGAGAACTAAATCTAATTGGTTATACAAACTATTCAATCAGCTGTACAAAAAAGGGTTAAAAATGCCAAAAGTCTTAGAAAATTCTAATATTAAAATTAAATCATTCCCAAAGTACCAGAAAGTAAATCTAATGTTAACAGTACAACCAATCAAGTCCCATCAACTGTGAAGATGCCTTTGTTTGTTCAAGGAAAGGCAAACGTAAAGGGAAGAAGCTAGTACCTTTGCCACTGGTGTTCTCCATGGTATACAGGTAATCCATGTAAAAAGCCCCAAACCTTTGCGTTCCAGCTATCTCAGTATATGCCTCCTGCCAACAAAGCAATGCAAACAGAACATTGTAGAGAAGAAACTTGTGAGTTTAAAACCTGATAGGTCAGATACATATCCTTACATAGACTACATCAATTCAAAGGATTGCCAAAACAAAAGAAGAGAGGGTATCCAAGAATTGTCTTCTAAGAAAGTTAAGGTTACCTCTACTGCAGACCACACAAAAGGACAAGCATAAGTCTACTAGACAGTTTGACCACTTTACCAATAATGTCTAGTTAATGAATACCTATAATGGAGTAGATAGTATACTGTTGACCTTTATCAATATCACTAAACTATCTAATAATGTATACTCTCAAAGAGTTATTCCTTAAATATTTCAGTACACTGATTTAAAATAGTTCAAACATTAAAGATAAACTACAATATTCTAAATGTATGTTGATATGCAGGTCAACATTAAATTTTTGTTTTAATTTTTTTTTTTTTTTTGCGGTACCGGGATTGAACCCAAGGGCATTCTACCTCCGCGCTACATCCCCGGCCCTACTTTTTTATACTTTATTTTGAAACCAGGTCTCACAAAGTTGCGGAGGGCCTCACTAGGTAGAGAGAGAGAGAGAGATTGACAGGGAGAGAAAGAGAGAGAGAGAGAGAGAGAGAGAGAGCTGAGGCTGGCCGCGAACCCAGATCCTCCGGTCTCCGCCTCCCAAAGTACTGGGATTACAAGCGTGCGCCACCACGCCCGGCAACAAAAGTAATTCATAATGAAAAGGTTAAAATGTTATTCTATTAAATTAATCTTCAGAAAAGTTTTGAGTTTTAAATTTATTGTATAAATTAATCTTCCATAAACACATTAATTTAGCATTACATGAAAAATTCAAACAGTACTAAAGGGTATACACGGTGAGAAGTAAAATTCATTTCTTCTCATAATCTGACTGTCTGGAGGTAACAAAAAGTAATAAGGAAAATTCTACCTGTTTCCTCCATGACTATTTTAACAGTAGGGCCTAGACAAACAAACTATAGTTATATACTACATACAACTAAACACTTCTGTGCATTCCTTAAGCCTGTCTAGATGTAGAAGCCAGGCAAAAACATTCTATTTCAATAAGCAATTAGCAATCAGAAGACATTATTTGAGATGAAAGATGGCAATCACAAGTAATCACACAATGTGTCCACCCAATCACAGCCTAGAATTTGGTTTCAATATATTCTCTGACCTTATGATGAGCTGCATCCAAGATAAATTCTGCACGAGTCCCATTATTTTCTGGGCTTCGGTAATCAAATAATGAATTTGTAAGGTATGTAAAACCTTTTGTACTCAAAGTTTCACCACAAATGAAGAAACAGGCTTCCTGAAAACAAATGTAAATTTTTTGAACAAGAGGAAACATCGTTAGACTCTTAAAGAAAATAAAACCTTGGGTTTATAACACCCATTTAGCCCTCAACCAAAATCACTAAAACTTGAGATGCTATAAAAAGAATGGCGTCTCCATTTTCAATGCCTGTTTTTGGCAAAGAACATGTGTGTTTTGTGTGTGTGTGTGTGTGTGTGTGTGTGTGTCCGTCCAGGGATTAAACCCAGAGGAATTCTACCTCCGAGCTACATCCCCAGCCCTATTTTTTATTCTTTATTTTAAAATGGGGTCTAAGTTGCGGAGGGCCTCACAAAGTAGCTGAAGCTGGCCACAAACCTGAGATCCTCCTGTCTCAGCCTGCCAAATACTGGGATTACAAGCGTGTGCCACCACGCCTGGCCAGCAAAGAACATTTTAATAAATCCAACAAAAACTCTATCCTCCCAAGTAATGAAATCTCAGTTCTTGAGAGGCTGAAACAGGAGGATCACAGGTTCAAGGCCAGCCTCAGCAACTTAGTGAGACCCTCAGCAACTTAGAAAACCCTGCTTCAAAATAAAAAAAATAAAAAGGGCTGGGGGTATAGCTCAGAGGTAGAATGTCCCTGGGTTCAATCCCCAATACTCCCACCCCACCTCACCCCCCCAAAAAAAAACTGTACGTAGGTGCCATAAAAAAGAAAGAAGAAACATTTATGAATTGGCAAGTATTTGGAACTACTATCCAGGTGTTAAATGCTACCAACTTTTAATTCCCTTGAGTTCTATAATTTCTTGCAGGGGAAATATAGAGGAAAACAGTAAAGCTACTCTCTCCAGCCAATGAAATATGCAATTTAGGAGATTTTATATGGAATTCATTGTCCCTGCATTCTATCCCAAAAAAAGGGGAGAAAGGAAGATTCTAACTTACAGTTTCACTTCTATTCATATTCTCTTCAAAATCCTTAACACCCATAATTCCTTTAAGACACATGGCTCTGCAACCTACAAACCCAATCTGGCAGTCAAAGAATGGTTCTCCCATCATAAGAGCCTGTAAGTGGAAGGGAAACATTAGAACTAAGAACTTGAATTTAATAAAAATATTCCAGGCCTTTTGGTAGAATTTCTAAATTAGTTAGACATGTTTAGGATTATGGTCTTTCCAAATGTATTCTCCTTAGATCATAAACTCTATGAAAGTAAAAAACATCTTTCTTGAATCTGTATCCTCAAACCTTTGTATACTCAACAATTGGCACTTCATGAACAGTAATATGAACACACAATAACACATATGTACAAGTTAAATAAAGGAATAAATTAAATGCTAGGGTAAACTCATGTTGTATGTTACAATAAAATGTTTGTTAAAGGAATAATTATTTCAGACAATACTCATGACTACTAAAATGGGAATACATAACAGTAAATGAAAATATTTTAAGTATACTACCATGATTAAAAGATGGTAAATATTAACTTTAAGACCATTCAAAGATTTTTTTAAAATGTGTTCACTGCTGAAAGATTACCTCAACTGTAGTTCCTTCTTGTTCCCAACACAATACTTCTTTAGATTTTACTTTCTGTGGGCTATAATAACTATTCTCAGCTTGCTTTTCGGTGAGCTAAGAAATATAAAAAATATTAAGTAAATCAACTAGCATTAAATAGCAATAAACTGTCATCATTATGATGAATTGATGAAAACAAGGCCAATTTTAAGATTCAGGAAATTTAATTAGTAAGCAGGGAAACAGGTGCAATGAAAACAGCTGTAACATATTATCCATGGAATAAAGGTTGAATACACTAGTCTGAACTTACTTAAATACTACATTTTTAACTCCCTCTTCTTAACATTGCTTTAAAAGTGAAAGCTATGTATAATAATAATCCTACTCATAAAACAGTTCATATAATCTGCCCCGAATTTACATATATTATAACCTCAATTAATTTTATTTTCTCTAATATTCAGCCATGTTTAATTTTGATCATTTTCAAGATTCCTCCCTATTTCTAATAATAAAAAAGAAAACTGTGAAGAAACACAAATAGATTCAACAAAACTTTGTACTTCCTATGACCAAGGGAGGATCATGGGTACTGGTTGAAATATGTTGCATACTTTATCGCACAGGCTCATTCAGTTGTGTGACAAATATTTTGAGTGACTGTTAGATAACAAGTACTAATCTAGATACTGACAAAAGAAAAAAAATTTGGTCTTCTGAAAATTATTTATATTATAAAAATTAGATAATTTAGATGTTTTTTCTATGCAGTTCTCTAAATTCAATGTGGTACCACAGTATAGATCATGGTACACAAAAAGAAAATTATAAAATTCAATTAAAGTCTGGAATTTAACAGTAATGCAACAATGTTGGCTTCTTAGTTTTGAAAAATGTACTGTGATAGCACAAGATAGTGTAACAATAGGGAAACTGGGTATGTAGTATGAGTGAATTCTCTGTACTATCTTTGTCTTGTCTGTAATTCTGAAATTATACCAAAAAAAAAGCTTATTTTTAAAAAATTAAGGTATTCTGCCTGGGTTTTCCAATAATTCAGCTACACTTATTCCCATTAAATGGATAACATTCTTCAACTTTAAATGCAAAGTCAAAGATCATACTTTTAAAAAACCCAATATTTAACTTAAGCCAAAGAAAAGTTATTGAACTAAAAATTACAATTTTAAGCCTAACTACTACTTTATATTGAGAACCAACTAATTATTCTTATTTTTATAAGTTTTTTTATGCATGATATTTTTCATATATGCCCCTATTTCTTGGATGTTTCTACTACTGGTGTGCTTAATGTTGCAGTTTTAAAGTACAATTCTGTATGTTAAAACAGTTAAATAAAAATCAATTTTTTAAACTTGATCACCCTTCAGCTGTCTACGATTACTGCAGAGAAAAAGCAATTAATTGATTAAAAGGACTCAAACATTACAAGAACAATTTTAACATTACTAGAAAAATGCTGCATTTAATTTGGCATGATTTTTGTTGGACTGATATCAACTGTTCAAAATGCTAATGTAGAAACATGACCTTATTTTCTGACCAAAATATGAACCACAAATTAATTCCAAACATTCCTCGAATCCAAGCTGAACGATGAATTCTAATGTTTTCCTTCTAAATATCAACACATTTCCCTTACAGAAATCTTTGAGAAAAATAAATGCTTTCAAATTTTTAAAAGAGATATTGACTAATAACAAATATTGCCCCAAAAGCCTATAAAAGTTTTGTATAAGCCGGGCATGGTGGCACACGCTTGTAATTCCAGTACTTGGGAGGCGGAGACAGGAGGATCTGGGTTCGCCGGCAGCCTCAGCTACTTAGTGAGGTCCTCTGCAACTTAGTGAGACCCTGTTTCAAAATAAAGAATAAAAAATAGGGCTGGGGGTGTAGCTCAGAGGTAGAATGCCCCTGGGTTCAACCTCCGGTACCGCAAAAAAAAAAAAAGTTTTGTACATAAATGCCGATTCTGACTAACTCAGTTGAATACAATTCTTTTCATCAATAAGGTCATAGAAATGTACCAGAATAATTTCAAATTTAAAAGTCAACAGGCAAAAATCACCGGAAAAGATACATTAACTAACTTGACTTCCCTCACAAACTTATATTCAAAATAAAGCATCCTAGTGTATGTTTGTATTGCAATGAACTTCATTATAATGTAAAATTGCAATGTAATAATAAAAGTATCTAAAAAGTTATTTAGCTGCTTTTTGTTCTTTTTGGAAAACTTTTAGGCAAATTCATTACATTTTCATATGAAGTAAGTAAAAATGTCTTTCTTTTTTTTTTGCGGTACTAAGGATTGAACCCAGGGGCCTTTTACCTCCAAGGTACACCCTCAGGTCCATTTTTTTATTGTTTATTTTGAAACAGGGTCTCACTCAGTTGCAGAGGGCCTCACTAAGTAGCTGAGGCTGGCCGCGAACCTGCGATTCTCCTGTCTCAGTCTCCCAAGTACTGGGATTACAATCGTGCGCCACGACGCCCAGCTGTAAAAATGTTTTTCAAATCGAAAACTAACTGTCAAAATTTAGCTGTCACAATCAAAACTAAATAAATAAAAAAGCATCTTTTGAGTCCTAGGACGAAAATGTTAAAGAATTCCTGGTCTGTGGGGAGCATTAGAGCTTTGAAGAAATGACTGTAATCTAGAGGTACAGCTGGCAGAATATGCTAACTGACTGGATGTAGTAGGAGAGGAAAAGATATTCCTAAATGTTAGGAGCAATTGAGGGGATATGGTTGTAATTTAATGAAATAGAAAACAATGAGGGGAAAGCAGGACTAAAGAGAAAAATCAAGAGTTTTGTTTTTGTACATTTTCAATAACTATTAGATTATGCAAATGATCACACAAAACAGACAGTTGAATTCTAAAGCTCAAGGTAAAGACTAAAGGCACATTTAACAATCTATCAGCATATATGTGATGATCTCATCTTGGAAGCATGTAGATAGGATCAAAAATGATAGGGCCAAAGACCAAGCCCTATATGCCAACATTTAAATGTCAAATCAATGAAGAAGAGCAGCAAAGAAGACTATGTTTAGCACCTGATAAGTAAAAAAAAACCAGAGAAAGCAAGTACGGTAGCACACTACTATAATCCCACTACTCGAGAGGCTGAGACAGGAGAATCACAGGTTTGAGGCCAGCCTCAGCAACTTAGTGAGACCCTGACTCAAAAATTTTAAAAGACTAATTGATGGCTTAGCTAGGAGGTAGAATGTTCCTGAGTTCTATCCCGGAGGGGAGGGGAGGGGAGGGGAGGG
>PVJS01053553.1:0-13253 GCA_004027185.1 Glis glis | reverse complement strand
GGAGAGAGGGAGAGAGAGAGGGAGAGGGAAAGGGGAGGGCTAAGTTTGTGGTCAAGAGTTACAGGTGGACACAATCACTTATTTCTAATACCTACATTCCCCAGCCAGGACCATTCACACTGATACTCCAAGTACATCCTGGGATCTTGTAAGACATGCAGAATCTCGAGCCCCACCCCAGACCTATGGAAGCAGAAGCTGCATCTTCAACAAGACCCCCAGCTGACCGTCCTCACATGTAAGTTGGATAAGCATTGGCGGAAGCCACACTTCAGCCCCAGGATCAACCGGGGGCTCCTGACATCACCTGAGGAGAAACACAATATGCCATTCAAACAAGTCGGGTTGACTTGTGAATGATGAGCTTACAGCAATCGAGGCTGCTAATGCCGCCCCAGACTCTGCAGTGGAGAGTTTCAGCAGTTCCTATTATTTCCTGCTGGGGACACCAAAGGACTTCCCTGTATTCTCCGGGGCAAGATATGGTGAGCATTCAAAGAGGAGGGGTGGTTGGGGGTCCATGAATCAAAGGTACAGTCCCTGATGGGCTGTGTCCCTGGATTTTCATCAGTCACCACTGACCTTTGGAAAAGAAGTGGGACGATGGGGACAGGTTGGAGGCAGATGGGGATGGGGACAAATGGAGAGAAGGTAGAGGCCTTTCTCAAGAAGCCAAGTGATGCTACAACCTTAAAGAAAAAGTGAGGAGGGGCAGCTTGAAATCTCTTGCTATCGTTGTTTGATTCTTAGTGGTGTTTTGAAGATGGGAGGGACCCGAGCATTTGTAAGAATCGACTGGGCAACCTCTGTGGAGAAGGATGTGGCTTTGGCCAGCAGGGTAAAAACTCTGCCTCTGGAAATTTAGCTGGAGATGCACCTGCCCATGTGAAAACTGATGCTACGTACCCGATCTGCACCATGGCCTTCTTTGAAATTACAAAAGATTGGACCCCTGAAATGACCATTGCTAGGGGTTGGGTTAAATAGACCATGGTAAATCCACCCAACAGGATCCCATATAGCATTAAAAGGGCTGAGAAAGATCTCTGGGTGTTGATATGAAATCATCTCCAACAGATATAACGTCAAGAAAAGCAAGACACTGAACAGGGTGTCAGGCGTCCATGAATATGTGGAACCACTTGTGTGCCTAAGATGTCTCTAGATGGATACACAGAAGCTGTTGTCTCTGGGAGGGGAACTGGAATGTAATGACAGAAGCAAGAGAAAAACTTCCACTTTTGAACTGTTTGATTAGATCACTCAACTATTTGATATTTTTTATTGTATCAGTCAACTACTGCTAGGCAACTGAAGACCACCACGCCCCAGACTGGGTTCAGCTACAAGTTGGATCTAGCTGGTGTCCTGATCCCTATACCCCTGTCTCCTTGCTCCCTGGGGCATGGTGATGGCCTCAGAGCAGAAAGAACAAGCAAAACTTGGAATTCCTCTTGAGATCCACGCTCAGAACTGGCATGCTGTCACTGGGGCCAATGGCCAAAGCCAGTCTCAAAGTCAAAGGGCAGAGAAGCACGTTCCCTTCCAAGTGGGAGGGACTTTTGGGGGGGCCGTACTGGGGATTGAACCCAGGGGCATTCTACCTCCGGGCTACACCCCCAGCCCTATTTTTTATTCTTTATTTTGAAACAGGGTCTCACTAAGTTGCAGAGGACTTCACTAAGTAGCTGAGGCTGGCTGCGAATCTGGATCCTCCGGTCTCAGCCTCCCAAGTACTGGGATTTCAAGTGCGCTCCACCACGCCTGGCCCAAGTGGGAGGGAGTTTAAAGGTGCCAATCAAAGGGCATGGATCTGGGAAGGGATGAAGAATTAGGGCCATTATTTTTTTTGTTTTTTGCAGTAACAGGGATTGAACGCAGGGGCGTTCTACCTCCGCACTACGCCCCCGGCCCTATTTTTTTTATGCTTTATTTTGAAACCGGGTCTCACGAAGTTGCGGAGGACCTCACTAAGGAGAGAGAGAGAGACAGGGAGTGAGAGAGAGCGAGAGCTGAGGCTGGCCGCGAACCCGGATCCTCCGGTCTCCGCCTCCCAAAGTACTGGGATTACAAGCGTGCGCCACCACACCCAGCCAGGGCCATTATTTAAACACAGCAAACGTATATCATGAATATAGTATCTGTCTAAAATTAAAAATTATTTTAATGTAAAATGAGAATACATGGGAGCCAGGCATGATGGTGCATGCCTGTAATCCCAGTGCTTGGGAGGCTGAAACAAGAGGATTGCAGGTTTAAGGACAGCCTCAGCAACTTAGCGAGGCTCTCAGCAACTTACTGAGACCCTGTTTGAAAATTTAAAAATAGGGCTGGGGTGTAGCTTAGAGATAGAATGCCCTGAGTTCAATCCCCAGTACCACAAAAAGGAAGAGAGAGCCGGGCATGGTGGTGCACGCTTGTAATCCCAGTACTTGGGAGGCTGAGACCAGAGGATCCGGGTTCACAACCACCCTCAGCTACTTAGTGAGGCCCTCCTCAACTTAGTGAAACCCTGTTTCAAAATAAAGAATAAAAAATAGGACTTGAGGTGTAGCTCCGAGGGGTTCAATCCCCAGTACTGCAAAAAAAAAAAAGGGGGGGAAGAGAGAGAGAGAATGAATATGAATACATGGACAAGTGCACACCATAATACCTAGTGAAGGGGAATCAACAGAGGGAAGGAGATACTGCAACACTCTGTGTAGCCAAGAAGAGATCGTCTAAGAGCAGGGCCTGGGAGGCAGCGGGATGGATCCAGGGCCAGACAGGTTTGAAACAGGTCAGCGGACACCTGTGCCACCAGAAGAAGAAGAAAGGGTGAACTAATAGGTACCATGCAGGTGTCTCATTGCCCACACAGCAAGGCTGTCCTTTTAAAAGTGTGAATGCATCATGAGACTCCTTCTGGAAACCCTCCAGTACCTTCCCAATACACTTAGGGAAAACCAAAGACCTGCAACCTTCAAGGCCCGGCATGCCCTGCTCCCACCCCTCTGGTCCCTTTCCTACCTCATCTCCCTTTCATCAACTCAGCCCCAGCCTCACGGGCCCCCTTGGTTCCATCTCAGGGTCTCTGCCCTCACTGCCCCTCACTGCTTCTCCGAGCTCTTCCTGAGACTGGCCTGGTGGCGCTGTCTTCGCCGGAATAGTTACGTCCATCCCAATAAATGGCTTTCCCAAGAGTGGCCACCACCACCCCAGCCCAGACCCTCTGCAGCCTCTTTCTCTGCCCTCTGGTCATCCCAGCACTCATCACTGGAATCCGCATGGCAACCAGTTCACTATGGATCCCTCTGTTCAGATGCAAGCTCCCTGGGGACAAGGACCTTGACGGTCCCATCCACCACTGAGCACCCGCATCTAACAGTGCATGGCTCGATTTTAAAAATTTACATATATAAGTACAAATGAGTGGCCGGGCGTGGTGGTGCATGCTTGTAATCCCAGTACTTTGGGAGGCGGAGACCGGAGAGATTTCGGGGTTCGCGGCCAGCCTCAGCTCTCTCTCTCTCTTTCTCTCTCTCTCTCTCTCTCTCTCTCTCTCTCTCTCTCTCTCTCTCTCTCTCTCTCTCTCTCTCTCTCTCTCTCTCTCTACCTAGTGAGGCCCTCCGCAACTTCGGGAGACTCGGTTTCAAAATAAAGTATAAAAAATAGGGCTGGGGTGTAGCGCGGAGTTAGAACGCCCCTGGGTTCAATCCCCGGTACCGCAAAACAAAAAAAAAGTACAAATGAGTGGAAGATGATAAGGAGTTGGAAGACTTTTCTTTTGGTGATTTCTTTTTTTCTTTTTTTTTTTCGGAACCAGGGATTGAACCCAGGGGTGTTCTACCTCGGAGCTAGACCCCCGGCCCTATTTTTTTTAATCCTTTATTTTGAAACCAGGTCTCACTAAGTAGCGGAGGCTGGCCGCGAACGCGGATCCTCCAGTCTCAGCCTCCCAAGTACTGGGATTACAAGCGTGCGCCACCACGCCCGGCTCTCTTTTGGCGATTTCTATTATTCTTGTGAACTAGGAGATAGAATCGTGTGCTGAGAGGGAGGGAGGAGATGGTGGGCCAGGAGTTGAGGGAGGAAGCAACATCTATTGTGGGGACAGGGAGAGTACAGAGCTGATCAGGGGTTCCAGGAAGCACTGTGATGCCACTGAGGTTGCAGTGGTGCCCATCTAAGAGCTTTGGTGGGATTGTTTTTCACTACCTGAGCATTGCAAATAAGAGGGGAAGTTGGAGGCCCTGTGCTTGGGGGTTTCCAGGAGGGTGCATGGTATAGCGGTTGCCGTAATGGACCCAATCATTCCTGCTTCCCTTCATTCCATCATCCATTCCCTTCTTCCCAATCATGCATGCTCTTTGGCAGTGTCCTCCCATCCAACTTCAGGGTTGGACTAGCCTTGACCGATACCATTGCAGCCAATGGTTGCAATGCAAGCTAAGGCTTTAGAAAGAGCTAGTGCATTTCTACATCCTTCCTTGCTGCTCAGCTTCTGCCCAGAGAACAAGTCCAGGCTAGCTAAGGCCATCCCAGATCAGCCAGCCCCCAGCTGACCCACCAGCTGACTGCAGATGCATGAGCCAGACCAGCAGATATCAACGAAGCCAGCCC
The DNA here is from genome assembly GCA_004027185.1 of Glis glis. Taxonomy (NCBI): domain Eukaryota; kingdom Metazoa; phylum Chordata; class Mammalia; order Rodentia; family Gliridae; genus Glis; species Glis glis. Next base: position 8,651 of record PVJS01053553.1, on the reverse strand, counting down.
AGACCAGCAAAACCACCCGACTGACACGCAGCGCCCTACAAAATCATAAATGATGGTTATTTAAAGTCACTGACTTTGGGGTGACTTGTGCAGCACTGTCATAGCAATCAGTGACTGATAGAGGGAGCAGTCTAAGGACAAGAAGGCTAAGCAACTGAAGACATTGGCAAGTGAACAGATAACTCCAAGTAATTCTCTTTCTTAAATATCACTCAAAAGCAATCAACCCAAGGGTTATGCGTGATTAGTCCCAAGGGTTCTAGGCTGGTGGAGAACTCTAAGAATTTTGAGTTCAGTTCTGAAAGAAATCCCCAATTTTTACTCGCCAGGTGTAGATAAAACAGTCAAAGAATATCTCTAGAGAATATGACGCAAAAGAGTCTGCATATTGTCCTATCTCATCCTGGCAGCAACCCTGGGTAGTAAATGTCTTATCCCCACTTACAGATGGGGAAACTAAGGCTCAGGAGGGTGAAGTGCTTGCCTGGAGTCCCACAGCTGCTGGGTAGGAAGGCACAAAGTAGTGAGTGTAGGTCAGTCTACTGCAAAGCCCATGCTGTTTCCACCACACCACATGGCCCCCTGAAAGAGGGCCCAAGGCCCATGTGGCCCCCACCCCAGGTGGCCCCTCTGCACACCACCTCCTGGGGCTCAGTCCCATTCTTTCTTGCCCTAATGGGTCTGTTAGAACATCCCCCCTTTTTAAAAAACTCTCCAATAGATGGAAAGAAACTTGGCCATTACCTCTGCACACAGCTTAAAGTGCATATATTGGCCAATCTTTACAGATTTAATTGTCTATAAAATTAGTCTGTGCACACGTTCCCATATGGATCTTGAGTGCTACGCACTGCGTGCCTCTTAGCTAGTCCTCTCTCCCAAGCTGTGGCACAGAGACCCAATTGGTGCCGTGCACCCCAGAGCCAGCTGGGTACAACACAAAGTAGGTTACTTGCCAGATGTGTGACCTGGGTCTCAGTTGCCTTGCCTATAAAGGGGTATGATCATAGTAGCTTGTCACGAGGTTGGGAAAATTAAACAATGCAGGTAAAGCTCTAGATGAGCTCTACAGTATGGTAGTATTTTAAGATCTTAACTATTTTTGTTCCCTCAATTTCCTGGAGCCCTTTGTCTCCCCTCCTGACCCCCAGGTCCTGCCACTTAATTACATACTTCCTGACTAAGGAATAGAGGATTTGAGGAAAGAAATGAGATTCAAGAAGCAAGGGTTTAAGCCTCAAAACTCTGAGACCTGATGCGTTCAAAGTATAAAGTTCATACCATAAGGAATAGATTAAAACAAGAATACAGAGCCAGTGAATCGACTAGAAACCTTCCTCTAGGTAACAGAAAACTCAAGTCAAACAAGATAAAACAAAACAAAATAGCTAAAACAACAAAGAATTTATTGATTCATGTGACTGACAGAGCCTAGAGAGATCAGCCTCAGAGGTGGATGACTCAGTAGCTTGACAATGTCACCCAATGTCCCCCCTGCCTTCAGTGGAAGTTGCAAACAGTGGTTTATTCCTGGTATGGAGACAAGATGGCCACTGTATGCTTTCAGAGACTTTTAAGTTATAAAAGAGTATAAGGGTCTATAGGTAGCTCCTCCTCCAAACTGCCAATCATGCCAACTTTTATTCCATTGGCCCAAATGGGTCACATGTCCATCTATGCATCAGTCACTGAATGGGGACTTGGAAGTTATAAAGGAGGAGGAAGGTCTATAGGTAACTCCTCCCCCAAACTGCCAATCAATGTCAACTTTTATTTCATTGGCTCAAATAGTTCACATGTCCATCTATGCACCAATCACTGAATGGGTTCAGCCACTGGGGTAAATCCAGTAAGAGCTCATCCCTGGGATGTGGGTCTCTCCTCTCCAATCAGTGAAGGTCTGATGTGGGTAATAGAGGGCTTCTTTAATTGATAAAGTCTTTAAAGCATAAAGTTGATGCCACAATAAATAGACTAAAAAGAGAATAGATAAAAGCTTCCTAAAAGTTATTTTGTCCATACTAAATTATCACTTCTCTGAACAGATTTTATGGGATACAATTTATTGACAATTGCAGATGGGTTGCATATGGACCTTTTAGTCAACTAACAGACCACACACATGTGACAGTGTATATATCACATAGCTTTGGTGTATAGTAGGCTATACCATCTAGGGCTGTACTGGGACACTCTGTGATCACACAACAGTGAAACTAACAACACAATTCTCAAAACATATCTTAGTTAGAAAGAGATGTGTGACTGTATTTCCTGAGACACTCCTGTGTGGCTCCCATAGTCAAAGCCACCATCATTATCTGCTGTAGAATATGTCATCTAGCAGGTGACAAAGCTCTCCAAGCAGATCTGGCCACCACAGAGCATTCGGGAGCTGTCACCTCCATTAATGATAATAATAGCTAATGTTTATTGAGATTTATTGAGGAGTTACTCTCTGCCAGGAACTGTGCTACACACCTCGCATATTAACTCTATGAATCCTCAAAACAGCCCACGAAGATAGGTCTTGTTATTATCCCCAAAGGACACAGAGAGTAGAAGTAACTTGCCCAACATCACACAGCTAATCGGTGGCACGCTATGATTTGAAACCAAGAAGGCTTGTTCAGTATGTGCTACTGCTTCTCTTTCCATAGCACCATGAATGTTTATAAAAGCTTTTTGACAGGATTCATTCATTCCCTTGACAAACGTTTATTGACTGTGATATGCCAAATAACCTATGGGGCATTTAATATTCAATCATTCACTTCTCCCTTGAGTAATTTTTGGGTTTATTTGTTTGTTTGTTTGTTTGTTTGTTTGTGGTACTGGGGATTGAACCCAAGGGCATTCTACCTCCAACCTCCACCCCAGCCTTATTTTATTCTTTATTTTGAAACAGGGTCTCACTAAGTTGCGGAAGGCCTCACTAAGTAGCTGAGGCTGGTCGCGAACCTGCGATCTTCCTGTGTCAGCCTCCCAAGTACTGGGATTGCAAGTGTGCGCCACCACGCCCAGCTCCATGAGTACTTTTTGAATTCCCATTGTACCAATCACTGTATTCAGTGCCAGGGGCCACAGTCCTGATCTGGTTCCTACCCTCATGAAGCACACAATCTGCATCTCCCTGCTAGTTGTGCTGAGTACACAGTCAGCTCAAAGCTCAGCGTTGCCATGCACAATTGTATAGTGTGCACACTGCACAATGTCCCCCCAGCAGACAGGGTGAGTAAGGTGAAATCCACCACCTGGCTCCCCTTATCAAATCCTATGCTCTGGCACAGGGCTGCATCTATCAGATGCCCTTGTGCTGACAGTGCCCCATCCACCCAGCAGAGGGCGCTCGCTCTGACTTACACAGAGGCACCATATTGAATAGCCACAATCCTGTAAGAGCTGGTTCCACGCCCACCCCCATCTTACAGGTCAAGGTTTCAGGCATGTGGGTTGGTGGGTTCCCAGAAGAGCTGCTGCTCAGCCACACCTCCTGGCTCCACTGTCTGTTGAGTGGAGTGATTTTGATTTGAGCCCACCAGCCGCATTTCATCTCCAGAGAGCAGGTCCTCTCACAGGTGCTGGGGAACTCTTCTTCAAGGGGTTTTGCATCCTGATGTTCATCTCTTGCCGGGGAGCCTCAGAGGAAACAAGGAACCCCAGGCTCTTTGAAGGTAAGAAACGTCTCCCCAGACGGGCGTAGTGGTGCACACCTGTAATCCCAGTACTTAGGAGTCTGAGACAGGAGGATGGCAGGTTTGAGGACAGTCTCAGCAAGTAGTGAGACTCTCATAAACTTAGTGAGACCCTGTTTTAAAATAAAAATAAAATAGGGCTGGTGGTGTAGCAGAGGTAGACTGCCCCTGAGTTCAATCCCCAGTACCAGAAAAAAAAAAAAAAGAAAGAAAGAAACATCTCCCTGATGAATAGAGTGGAGTGCCCATCACCCAAGAGAATCCCAGCCTGCTACCTCCACCGAACCCAAAGTAGGGCTAACCATCAGCGGCCCAGTGCTGAGGCTAGACGTGAGCACTGCCCAGGCAGGGACCTGCCGCACTGTCTGCCCTCCATCTGTATTCCTTTGGTCCCCTTCACCAGTGTCATGCCTGCCGGCCCCACCAGCCCACACCTGAGCCTCTTGGCAGGAGGCTGTCCCAGCCGCCACTGCACCTAAGAAGCCAGGAGTGGACAGAAGGCCACATAGAACCTTTAGCCACTAGGTGCCGGGGAATCACCATGCGAGCCGCCTTTCCCCAGGATTGGAAGAATGAGGAGGCGTCCCCCACGCTGCCTGTGGGGCTCTCCTGTGGGACCTCCCTTGATAGCACACCGTCCCCCGGGCTGTCTTCCCATCCCTCTCTCCCATCTACACTGTCCTCTGGATTTTCCCTGGGAATGCTTACTAATAAAAATCTTACACCATTTCACCGAAGGGTCTCATTTAAGGAGTCAAATTGAGCATGGGACCCAACGGAAGTTGGCCAGGCCATGCAGGCTGAGTAGCTCCTCACCCACGTGCCTTTCCAAGCCTCCCCTCCTTGTTTCAGGAGACATATGCTAAGGACCACTTGGGGCCAGACCTGGGTCATTTAACTCAATCCATTGATTCCCTGTAGAATCAATCTCTCACATTTTTTTCCCAGACTTCCATGAAAAATGATTTGCAAAGCACTCACACTCTCTCTCTCACTCTCTCTCTCTCTCTCTCTCTCTCCCTTGCTCTCTCTCTCTCCCCTCAGTTAAACTTGGGCAATGGTGTTCAAGGACTCCCCGAGATGTTTCTCTAACTGACAGCTTTATGGGGCAGTAGCTGCTGATGTTATATGTGTCCTCAGATAGGCAGGTCTTTTTATACTGTGTGTGTACCCATAAAAATGATTGGTTTGAAGTTGTTATTCTAATATTGCTGCGATTGTAACATTGGGGCTGACAGCCTCCGCAGGAGATGGGTATCAAAGTCTGATGTACACAAGCGGGGAGGTTCCATCGGTCTGCCTGGCAGGAGGGCGAGGCTGGTGGCCCCCGTCTGCCGGCAGGTAGGGGCTCAGAGCCCGTTGTTTTTATGTGATTATAAAGATAACGATTAATAAGTGATAGCATCATAAATAATCAAAACTGCTCCTGGACCGGGGAGAACCAGAAGCGGCTCGTTGTGGCCTGAGAGGAAGAAGGATAGACAGAGTCCAGAGGAACCCGGAGAAGAAAACATAAAAGACACACAGAAGGAGAGATGTGGGTAGCGGGGGTGAAGCCAGAGGCTATAAAGGAGGCAAGGAGACAGAGACCTGGGGCGGACAGACAGACAGCAGTGGAAACAAGAAGGAAGAGATGAGGAGAGGCACATACACAAAGCCCAAAGCCGACACACAGGCAGACAAAGAAACGGAACGGAATGAAAACTCAATAGTGAGACGGGTGGAGAGATGGAGGGAGAAACGGAGAGAGAGGCACAGAAGACTGTGAGGCAGGCAGGAGGATGGACAGAATGACAGACCAGAAACACACCACCAGCAGCAGAAAGAGAACAGGAGGCGGGAAAACAAACTCAAAGACAGAAACACGAGCCGGGCGTGGTGGCGCACGCTTGTAATCCCAGTACTTTGGGAGGCGGAGACTGGAGGACCCGGGTTCGCGGCCAGCCTCAGCGCGCTCGCTCTCTCTCTCTTTCTCTCTCTCTCTGTCTGTCTCTCTCTCTGTCTCTGTCTCTCTCTCTCTCTCTCTACTTAGTGAGGCCCTCCACAACTTTGTGAGACCCGGTTTCAAAATAAAGTATAAAAAATAGGGCCGGGGGTGTAGCACGGAGGTAGAACGCCCCTGCGTTCAATCCCCGGTACTGCAAAAAAAAAAAAAAAAGACAGAAACACACAGACATTTAAAAGGAAGAGGAGGTGGAGACCACGGGCGGTAAAGAAGAAATAGAAAGGAACCACACCCAGCTGGCAGGAAGGGGCTCCCTAGCCAGACAGGACCCTCAGGCCCGTGGTTAAGACGAGGGTCTTGGGAACCAGCTGGCCTGGCCCAGTCGTGGCTGTGCTCTTGCTAGGAGCTGAGTGGCCTCAGCTTCCTCGTGTCAAATGGGATGACTGACAGACACAGCACCTCCTCCGGCCCCTCATCGGTGGTCCCAGCATCTGGGCATGCATCCTGCCACAGGGAGCCCCTGAGATGGCTCAGGACGACCCTGCCACCTGGTCTTCAAGCCTTCTGTGACGCCTTCAGTCTGGAACAGACTTAATGCGCAGCTCCTAACCAATGCAGAGTACACCAAAGCGGTGGAGGTCACTTCCCAGCTGAGGTTACACTCAGCTGAGGTTACACTCGCCGGGGACTTCTGTCTCCCTAGCACTGTTTCCATCTCTGGAGTCTGGGAGGAGAAGCTGCCATGGTGTGGCTTGTCCTTTGGAGGGAACCACATGGCATAGGACTGATGTCTCCCGCCAGCAGCCCCGGGGGACCTGAGGGTCGCCTACTGCCACAGGAGTGAACTCGGAAGAGTTCACTCTCCTCGCCCCTCCCCTTCCGGTAGCCTCTTGGTAACTGACACATCAGCCTGAAGAAAGACGCTCAGAAGCCAGGTGAGGTGGCGCACACCTGTAATCCCAGTATTTGGGAGGCTGAGACAGGAGGATCACAGGTTTGAGGATAGCCTCAGCAACTTAGAGAGACCCTGTTTCAAAATAAAAACTTAAAAGGGCTAGGGGTATAGCTTGAAGGTAGAACAGCCCTGGGTTCAATCACCAGTACAGAAGGAAGGAAGGAAAGAAGGAAGGGAGGGAGGAAGGAAGGGAGGGGGGAGGGAGGGAAGGAGGGAGGGAGGGAGGGAGGGAGGAAGGAAGAAAGGAAGGAAGGAAGGAAGGAAGGAAGGAAGGAAGGAAGGAAGGAAGGAAGGGCTCAGCCAGAGGACTCAGGTAAGTGTACCCCAATTCCTGATCCACAAACCAAGCTCATGTTTGTTGTTCTAAGCCTCTATGTTTGGAGGTAATTTGCTATGCAGTTAATTAATACTTGATACAGATCTTGGCACCTGAAAATAGGAAATTGCCATAATGAATATGTACAAGTGTGTGTGTGTGCCTTTGGAGCCAGGCCAAAGGCAGAGGCTAGAAGGACATTAGGAGTGTGCTGGAGAAAGGCTAAATTGCCTTGGACAGACTGTCGTGGAAATCCAGACCATGAGGACAGCCAGGGTCAGGGTGCAAAAGAAAAGGAGGAGCATGTTATAAAGGGAGGATTCCACTTAGACAGGGACAGAAAGCTCAGCGACACTCTGCCTCTGATGGCATGAAACTAGGAAGGAGCCCGGGAAGCTAGACCACGAGCAAGGTGCGGGAAGGCTTCTCTGGTTTCGTGTCACCTCTCATAGGGAAGCACGAGGGGGGCTCCTGGGTGGCCTTCTTTTGCATTACCTACCTCCTAGACCTGCCACTTTTACAATAGCACTTCCTATAGCTGCTGTCACCAACTAGTACAAACTTAATGACTTAAAATAGCACGTTTGTCATTCCAGTACTTAGGCTGAGACCAGAGGATCCGGGTTCACGGCCAGCCTCAGCTACTTACTTAGTGAAACTCTCAGCAACTTAGTGAGACCCTGTTTCAAAATAAAGAATAAAAAATAGAGATGAGGATGTAGCTCCGAGGTAGAATGCCCCTAGGTTCAATCCCCAATAGCACAAAAAAATAAAAATAAAACAGCAAAGTGTATTCTCTGACAGTTCCAGATACCAAAGGTCTGGCGGGCTAAGACCAAGGTATCAGCCACCTGGCTTCTTTCTGGATGCTCTGAGAGGGGTCTGTTTTTCCCGCTCCCTGCCTTTCTCAGCTTTTTGAAGCCGACTGCAGACTTTGGCTCGTGGCCCCGTCCTCCATCTTCAGAGACAGCAGTGTGACAACTTCCAGTCCCTCTCGGTGGCCTCCCTTCCGTTGTCACATCCCTTCCCTAATCCTGACTCTGACCCTTGTACTTACTCCTGGATGATCCAGGGCAATCTCCTCGGGCAGCATCCTGAACTTAACCACGTCTGCCCCTTGACACGTGAAGCGACACATTGGCACGCAGGCCCTGGAAATCGAACGTGGACATCTTGGGGACCGTTACCCCATCTACCGCTCCACCCCGTAGCCTTTGTCCTGCTGTGCATTACGTATGTGTCCTGTCTGTTCCTGACGAGGCTGTGAGCTCTGGGAGGGGCCCTGGGATGGAGGGGTTCAGATCCACCCGGGTATGGCTTTGGAGAGATTGGCACTCGAGCCGCGACCCCACTCCTTACTAATAAAAAATCACTTTGCTTTTCTCTGCCTCAGCTTCCTCGTCTGGAGGGCAGGGGACTGGCTCCTCCGGGCTCTGCGTTTGTGTTTCCTGCTTCTTAGTTGTTACGGTTTGGTTATGAAGTGCGCCCCGGGGGCCCGCATGTTGAAGGCTCAGTATCCAATGCAGAGCGATGCTCACCTGAGGGGAATTTAGCAGGTGATCTGATGGGGAGGGCTCCGCCTCGTCAATGGACTGATCCATCGATAGATTCATAGCTGAATGGACAATGGGGGATGGTGGGAACTTTAGGAGGGACCTAGTTGCAGGAAGTAGGTCCTGGGGATGGGACTTGGAAAGCTATGTTTTATCCTGGGCCCCTTCATTTCTCTCTCCCCCTCCC
>PVJS01053552.1:0-13253 GCA_004027185.1 Glis glis | reverse complement strand
AGAGAGAGAGAGAGAGAGAGAGAGAGAGAGAGAGAGAGGAGAGAGAGAGAGAGAGAGAGAGAGATCGTGTGCGCTGAGGTTGGCTGCGAACCCGGATCCTCCGGTCTCCGCCTCCCAAAGTACTGGGATTACAAGCGTGCGCCACCACGCCCAGCTCCCCGTATTGTTTTATGACAAAGCCAGCAAGAGTGGAAAAGAATTTCTAGATTTGGTTTTGGAGGGCACAACAAAGAGTGCTTAGGAAATGTGGCCATTAGAAAGATTTTTCATAAACCATCTGAAACACAGTAGAGCGTCATCTCCAAGGAAAAGAGGGGATTTTGCCCGCACCCAGCCCAACTCACATGATTCCAGTAGGATTTTCCCTTCCCAAATGAGTCTGACTTGGCTTAATCCAACCTCGACTCATCTGCCTCATCCTCAGATCCTTGATAAACATGGTGCCTGGCTCAGAGCCAGCTATGAATATTTGCTACATAAATGGAAAATTCTTTACAACTGTTCATAGGCTATTTCTCCTTTTCCCTTGAACAAACAATATCAATTCCTTTACTCCTTTATATCATTATTTATTTGTCTATCACAGACTTCAGTTTTCTGCTTTATTATCTCATCTTTATGGCTTTCCTATAAGGCCTTGATAAGCTTGCAAAACCCCACAATGCAGCCCGCAGTGCACCAAACTTAGATACATAAGCCCTCCTCTTCCCACCTCACACGCTTGGTGCTGGCCACCTCTATTTGAGATTCTTCACAATGCAAGGAACGCCGTGGTCTTTTACATTTTCAAATAAATTATAAAATTTTCTGGCAAGAAGAAACTTCAGATTCCATTTAGTTGAAACTTCTCAATTTTATAAATGGAAATCAAATCCAGACAAGGTAACTGACTTAACCCAAGTCATGCAGCCAACTAGAAGAAAAGCTGCAACCAGAAACACAGTTTTTTTTTTCTATTATATCACTCTTGTCTCAGTAACTATTTTTTCTCAATAATTATTTTAAGGTAGAATCCAGGCATATATACTCAAGTTCAAATGAATCTTCCATATTCTCTAAATTATAAAAATAAAGTCTGTTGTAAAGTAAGCACACTTTGCTACCAGATAGGTACCCTATATCTAATGGTACCAATTAAAGAGTTTGTAATTAAAGAACAGGTATCTCAAGGGAAAGGACATGCTTTGAGTCTTGAATTATTGTTTCACTTCTTATGATAATACGTATTTTTTTTTTTGCGGTACCGGGGATTGAACGCAGGGGCGTTCTACCTCCGCGCTATGCCCCCGGCCCTATTTTTTATACTTTATTTTGAAACCGGGTCTCATGAAGTTGCGGAGGGCCTCACTAAGGGGGGGGGGAGAGAGACAGAGAGAGAGAGCTGAGGCTGGCCACGAACCCGGATCCTCCAGTCTCCACCTCCCAAAGTACTGGGATTATAAGCGTGCGCCACCATGCCCGGCAATAATACGTATTTTAATTCTAAGTAATGCCTTATTAACTAAACCTGGCTCAAAAATATATAAAAATATAATCCTTTCTCTTTAGAAAGGATATATATATTCCAAAATCTATACATAATAATATATAATTCAAAATTCTATAAATGTTGCTCTAGTTCAATTAACATATGCAATTGGGCTAGGGGTATAGGTCAGTGGTAGAATGCTTTCCTAGAATGCACAAGGCCCTGGGTTACATCCCCAGCACCAGAGAAAAAGAATAAAATAAAACATGCAATTTACTAATATGTATTTCAGAAGTATATCAATTATATGAACAAACATTACTGCTAATGTCAAACACACTCAGAAGCTGCTGCTTTGAAATCTAAAATTCCTTTAAAAAATTTAGGTGTTTTGAAGTCTCACTCTGCTGTATCTCTCTCTATATATACATGGACCATAAAACATGACCCCAAAGCAATTCCAAAACAATAAGAAAGTCTTACTCTCACGGATTTCTAGAAAATACATGAATTTTGAAATCACTGCAAATACCAAAATACACATCAATGTGCTCTTCCATATAAGTATCCTTATACCTTGCAAAATATAACACAAGTGCCCTTAAAAAAAAAAACAGGTCCTCATCAGAGTGAACAAGTCTTTTTTAAGCAAGACTAACCAAAGATAAAACTCTGTGACATTGTCTAAAAACGAGAGCCATTTTTTTTCTTGATTCACAAATACTCTCTTTGCACTGAACAGGATGTTCTTATCACAGAATGCATTGGCAGAGCTGAGTAAGCAATGACTAGTGTTTTGCTCAGAGCCTTATTCTGCCCTGTTGACCAGGGCACTATTATTCTCCAATCTAAAACCTGGCTGTAGACAGCTTTGCTGAAGGTGCAAAGTGAGCCCCCCTTTTTGCAGAAGCCCATGCTGTGAAGGCACAAGTGTCTATGTCCTTGCCAGTCTTGGCATTCCATTCAGACAAACCAGGGCACCGGTCTCCCCTCAGTGCCCAAGAGGCAGCATAAATCCCACACTTCGGCAGTTTCAGAAAGGGACAAAGGAAGGGCACAGGAGCAAATCCACAGCTAACCGACATTCCTGAACTTCCACCAAAGAGCTGGGCATGTTAAAGAACGCCTGGGCAACAAGGGTTGGGAAGCCAGGGCAGCGTGTTTTAATAGAATGAATGACAATGCATAGGGAGGATTTTTTCCTTTCTAAACAGACTATCAAGCCTGCTCTTTATCTTCACCTTCTTGTCCTCAAAGGGAAGCTCGGTGATTGCTATAGATTAGATTAAAGTACACTATTTTGCATACTATTTTAATGTGCCTTGAGTTCTAATAAACATAAAACTTTAACATGATACCCTTTTAATATTAATACAGTTTCTTTAGATTAAAAATGTAGAAAGTTTCCCTAATGCAAGTGAGCAGGTGTTGAGATTTGCCATGCTATATTACACGGAAGCTCAGCTCTTTAATGTGAGTCATGTAAGGTCCAAATAGTGACACTAAGCCAGAATAATGACTGCCACCGAGAAGAAAGCTTATATTAATAAATAAAGGTATGAATCCTGCAGTCACATTCTCTTCTTTAAGACCAAATGAAAATTTTCAGTTCAAAAAGACAACATTCCCATAAAATCCAAAAGCACCAGAAACTAGGGAGTTAGGATCCGAGCATTTTCCTCTACTAGAACAATGAAAATGTTACCATGGAGGAATATTAAAAATTATAACAGTGTTCACTCGAGTGCTATAATTAAAATCGTGTCAACATTTTGCTTGTAAAACAGATTTTTTCAAGGGAGGTTGCACATTAACCATTATAGCTGACTACAGACATATAAGACGCATAGGCTATTTTTTCCTCTAAGAAATGTACTTTGCTGGAATCAAATCTGATGAGGCTCCACATCATATACTGTCAGGAAAAAAAAAGACAGATTTTTAAAAGAATATTCAGCTTAGCAGATGTGATAATAACGCATATTCTTTCATTGTTCATTTAAAATTTTATGAAGTTGGGAGATTGATAGCATTCTTATTTTCACCTTTTGCCTAGAATTTGTGTCTGATAATCATCTTTATAATACTGCAGGGCTCCAAAAGCAAAAGCCCTTGATACTGAGCATGTCTCTTATCCACAGATGAGGATAAAGACACAGGACTACAGGAACCAGAATGCAAACCACCCTAAGGCTGGCCACATTTCAGTCCCAGATATTTAGGAGGGCAAATAAAAAGTGACCTGAATTTTTCTTTGGTTCTGTTTTACAACACAAGAGGATTTTTTTAAAGGTAAGTTTATATCAGGGTGAAAAGAAAATAAAGATAGGAAAAGAGATAAGGTTAGTATCCTGTTATCTTTTCTACCTATGAGAATTGGCTACCAATTTGAACTGATCTTTGGAAAGCTAATTAAAAAGAACAGCATAAGGATATGGCTGACATTGGGACAGTCATTTGGTTTCTCATCTATAAAATGATTGAGTTCATGAGAGACTCTCTCCTACCTCTAGGATATATATCACATAAAGATCCACCAAAAATATTTTAAAGTAACTCCTCCAAAAGTCCTAGAGGTGGAAGAGGTAACCAAAATTAATCACCGCATCAAGTATTCAAGACACGGGCTTCTATAGCATAGACACTTCTTATAAATCTCTTTTCAGAAAAATAAAGTGAGGAGTTTTGCCTGTAATTCTGTACAAGGCATAATATATGCACATATGTGTGTGTGTGTGTGTGTGTGTGAAGGTGCATGCCCACACAGACCCATGTGCAGAGAATTGGGTTATACCATAGTCTTTTCTTTCCCCTGGGAACAACTTTGTCATATTATATTATCCAGATTAACAGTATCTCTTGTAAAAATAAAATAATCTGAACCAAAGAACATACATTTAAAATTTTGAAGGTGATTGTTTCAAGGTTGTATTTATTTAGAATTCCAGAATGAGATCTATGTAAATGCAAATATTTAGTACACTGTTCACATAAATTTTACTTCTAGACTGTCTTGAAATATACCATTGCCATGTATTTTATATGCAAAACTTTTTTTTGCATATACAATTGATTGAACTCAGGGGCATTCTACCTCTGAGCTACACCCCCAGCCCTATTTTTTTATTCTTTATTTTGAAATAGGGCCTCACTAAGTTGCAGAGGGTCTCACTAAGTAGCTGAGGCTGACTGTGAACCCATATCCTCTGGTCTCAGCCTCCCAAGTACTGGGATTACAAGCATGTGTCACCATGCCCGGCATATGCAAAACTTTTTATATGCTCCTACAGGACCATAAAGTACAACCAATTTTGCCTACATCAAGATGCTGCCAGGCAAGTGAAACTCATTCTTGGTGACCTCATATTTGACCAAAACACATAAACAATTATAGAAATAGCATCCTATAATTGTCTTTCAATAGTCTGATAACAGTCTCTGGTCCAAAAGACAAGACTCATATCCATCTAATAATCAGTGGCTGGGGTTGCTTCAGAACATCACATGGTGCTGGACTGATAACTTGAGACTTCTAAATAAGGTGTTACAGCCGGGCGTGGTGGCGCACGCTTGTTAATCCCAGTACTTTGGGAGGCGGAGACCGGAGGATCCGGGTTCGCGGCCAGCCTCAGCTCTCTCGCTCTCTCTCCGTCTCTCTCTCTCTCTCTCTCTCTTTCTCTCTCTCTCTCTTCTTAGTGAGGCCCTCCGCAACTTCGTGAGACCCAGTTTCAAAATAAAGTATAAAAAATAGGGCCGGGGGTGTAGCGCGGAGGTAGAACGCCCCTGCGTTCAATCCCTGGTACTGCAAAAAAAACCAAAAAAATAAAAAAAAGGGCTGGGGTGTAGTTTGGAGGTAGAATTCCCCTAATCCCCAGTCCAGTGACATAAATAAGCTGTTACTTTTTGTATATTTATATAATATTTCCTATTGGATATTAAAGGGACTTTGCATATGGCCAGTAAGACATTAAGCTTACATTTTTAGAACAACACTATCAAGTGAGAGAAAACCAATTTGATCAATAGAAGAAAACCCTTCTGTATCCTACTGATGAACAGGATCAGCGTACGCTAGGCAGGTCACACCACCTCGCATTATTTCCCAACTACTGCGTGCAGTGAGGATGCATTATCAGAGTGAAGTCAGCTGAAATGGCCACAGAAATCCTGATGCCTTTTTCTACTGTTAATAGGCACATTCCCATCGAGGTGAATGTGACACAAAGAAAAGGAGGCAGGCCTTGAGGTCAAAAGACCTGTTTCTATTACAGTATATTTGTGTATTTAAGAAAAACACCAAAACACTGAAATTTGGTTTAATCATCTGTAAAACAAGGATGTTATCTCCTATATCATAGGATTCTACAGAGGGCTGAGTGAGATAAGATGTGAAAATGCTTGGTAAACCATGACATTTAGACAGAACATAGAATTAATATGATGGTGCCAGGCGTGGTGGCACACACTTATAATCCCAGTACTTTGGGAGGCAGAGACCGGAAGATCCGGGTTCGCGGCCAGCCTCAGCTCTCTCGCTCTCTCTCTCTCTACCTAGTGAGGCCCTCCGCAACTTCGTGAGACCCGGTTTCAAAATAAAGTATAAAAAATAGGGCCGGGGGTGTAGCGCGGAGGTAGAACGCCCCTGCGTTCAATCCCCAGTACCTCAAAAAAAAAAAAAAAAGAATTAATATGATGGTGACGTGCCACCAAGAGATGGAACTATTCTTCAATTCAATTATCCTTTTGAATTCATGTTTAAACTGTCATATTTAGACTATTCATGTAGCACGATATCATGAAATAGTGATGTAAATTTTGAGAGGTTATTGCATATTATAAGAAACTTGTTACACAATATTAAATACTTCACATGTTATAAAGTGCTAATACAAGCATTAAAGCACAACAAATTATAAACCAACCTTTATGATGAACCCATGTTCACACAAATTAATTCAGGACTTCTCACCCAGTAATTTAACTTCTGTGTCTTTAAATTTCAAGTCAGAGAAACATGAATGAAAGAATAAAAAGAGAGACTTAAATCTAGTTTCTGCAGAATACTCAGCATATATTTACTTCTTTACTTGGCTAGGACCTTTCATTAAACATATTTGATTTGTGCATGCATGTGTGTGTGTGTGTGTGTGTGTGTGTGTTTTGCTGGGGATTTAACCCAGGGGCATTCTACCTCTGAGCTACACATCCAGCCCTATTTTATTTTTATTTTGAAATAGGATCTCGCTAAGTCACTGAGGCTGGCTTTGAACCTGTGATCCTCCTGTCTCAGCCTCCCAAGTACTGGGATTACAGGCCTGTGCCACCACACCTGTCAAAATACTTGAATTTGTTTCCACATGCATCCTCTCAAGTCTCAACTCAGTTTACTTAGTGGTAGGGAAATTATATATATATATATATAAATTAGCTCTCTGGCTTGAGAAAACTAAAATAATGATGGCTTATCTGAGTTGGTTACTTATCTTCTTGTTTTGTTCTTCTGTGGAAAAATTATACAACCATGAATCTCTTAGTTTTTCACTTGTCCACTCCTCAAATTCTTGAGCATTCATTACGTGCCAGGAACTTACTTGGTGAGAAAGCAGATTCCAATCAGTACATGTATGTGCATTCTTATTTGCCATTCAATCCCAAGCTCTACTAATACTGTAAAACTTACAGTTTACTCTTGATCTTAAGTATTTTTAAGTGTTCCTATAAAATATACTCATGAAATTTGGAACACAGAGGAAATCCTACAAGTCTAAAAGTTTCTCTTTTTTGTAGACAGAGCTTCAGACACATGCAGGAACCATCCTTTCATATTGTCGTTTCATTGGTGTTTCAAATGTTGCTGGTACATTTATACATTTTATGATTTGAAAGTCTGTTTAATTTGTAAACATGCCCTAGAGCACCCTGAGAGCATCAAGTCTTTGAATATTTCTCTGTGAATTGATTCATGAATAATGAGCCAATAGCAGGTTCATTGGCACATGTGTTCCCCACCTGAAATTAAACCTTTAATTGTATGGCCAAAAGGACCTCACAGGCTCAAACAGCTGCCCCAGGTCATTGACACAGAGACAGTCGAATCACTCTAGTAAGTGCATGTAAAGGTTTAAGGTTGGCAGCCTCCAAATGAAAAGAAAATATACTCAAAGGTCACTTTAAGCAATAATTGAGTGGTATGAAGCACAGAGATTGGAATGGGGAACACATCAACTGAAGCACAGGACTAAACATGGTCAAGGGCCAGACTTCACTATCAAGGGGACTGAATATGGAGTGGGTGCCATCCCAGCTGGCAAAGCTGGGGAAGAGAAGTGGGGGCTATCCTGTTGGTGGGTGCAAATGAATACCACCCAATGGCCACCGTCACCATGTGGATTTCAGTCTGGCTACTGATGTTTAAAAGGCATATTGTGCCAGGCATGGTGACACACACCTATAATCCTGGTACTCAGGAGGGTGACACACACCCTCCGGAGGATCACAGGTTCAAAACCAGCCTCAGCAACTTAGTGAGACTCTCAGCAACCTAGCAAGACCTATTTCAAAACAAAACATTTAAAAAAGGGTTGGGGGTGTAGCTCGGAGGTAGAATGCCCCTGGGTTCAATCCCCAGTAAAACACACACACACACACACACACACACACACACACACACACACACTCACTCCATATTTCACACTGTATTCCCTAGTCCCATTTCATCATAGTATAAATAACTTAGGAAGAGTGAATCCTCTTTTCCTACCTAGCAACAGCTTTGAGTACAGTACACAAAGTAATATCTTTATCTAAAAAGATACACTCTTTAGCACACTTACCATAGACTTGTTTTTACCAAATAAAATTTTCAGAGATGATGTGGGACAATAAACCATTGGTCATATAGGTTTGGAGATGTAGCTCAGTGGTGGAGCACTTGCCTAGCATGTGCTAAGGCTCTGGGTTCATCCCCAGCATAAGGAGGGAAGGAGGGAGGGAGGGAGGGAGGGAGGAAGGAAGGAAAGAAGGGAGGAAGGGAGGGAGGAAGGGAGGAAGGAAGGGAGGAAGGAAACAGGAGCCCAATCTGGGGAAATTGCAGATCTGAGACATTCTCTATAAGGCTAGCAGGGAGAGCAAGGGGAGCTTAGAAGGTGAGGATTGAAGAGGAAGAAGCTGGGCCCAATAACCAGAGCCAGCCCTGGGAGCAGAGTAAGTGCAGTCCCAGGTTAGGTAACGGAGGTGAGATGTTTGGTGGGACCATCTGAGGGGGACATCACGCGGAGGGGGCACAGTCTCTGTGGGCTGGGTCAGTTTCAGAAAACAGCCATAGGTGTGTCAGAGAGCTTGTGAGGACACAGGGAGTGTCCTCTATTTTGGATATGAGTTTTCCACACTTCTGCATAAGAAGTACACAGGTTTGGAAGGTCGGAACCCAGTCAGGCTTAACCTAACACCAATTTGAAATCCTGAGTTCTATTTCCATTAAGAACAGTTGGCCTTTGCGCGAGTCCCATTAATTTGCAAACATAGCAGATCTATAAAGTTAAATCGTGCATTGTCACAGATACCACAAAGTAATATTAAAATGAAACCTCACGCTACCTTCCTAAAGACCAAAATCTATTGGTTGATTTGATTGGCATGTTTCTCTCCTAATTATCCTTTTATTTTTCATTGCTTAATCGTTAGACAAAATTAATCAATAATTTTATGAAGCATCCCTGAGGGATTTTATCCATGTTGTACACTGAGCTAAACAAAAATAATCCTTTGTGGTCTAGTGTGGTGAATAATCTGGTGAGACCATATACATACATGAAACCTATTTTTGTTTCTTTTTAAATAAACATTTTAAACGGAACTGTTGCTTAAATAAGGGCTGCATTAAAACAGTAGATGGATTCAATGGCCTAATTCACTTTTGGAGCCTCTTCAGGTGAGACCAAATTATCATCTAATGACTTTCTTTACTATTCAAAAACAAAATGCTTCTTGAAAAAAGCAATTAATAAATAATGTGAAAACAGAACACTTGAAGTAAAATTATAATCATGGTGGCACTGTCATTTTTACATCTATAGACTTAATTGTTTTACAATTGACACATGAGAAAAAATGTCCAAGCCTAAGTAGAAATATGCAGCTGAATTGGAGGAAAAAATGAAAACAGAAACAGAAAACAGAACAATGATTCTAGCTGTCAGATGCCTAATGTAAGGGATCACTATGCACAGCTTGCAGACAGAATGAGGGTCTTTCTTCATTTTTTTGCTTTTCCTCTATTTTTATTTTTAAAAGGCATTCATAAAAGAAGTACAAAACTCATTACAATATGAGCTACAGATTGTAAACACTGGCATTATTAGATACCTGGGTCATTTTTACTCTATACTTCAAATAGCTACAAGGGTAGGCGCTGGATTTATACAAATTGAAATTTGCGATGTTTAATAACCTTAGTACTTCTACAGACAAATATCTGCCTCCCTGCTTCAGCCCCTCCCCCAGGCTTCCCACCGAAGGAAAAGGGGTAAGATGCTATGCTTGGAAGCAGGAATTTGACAAACCTTTGTGAGACAAGCTGGGGAGAGAAATGTAAGGGGAGTGGAGCCTCCAGTCCCACGCATGTGCCCATTCTGAATTTACTGCATTTGCTGGTTAGTGTAAGAAACAGTGCAGAATAGTGTGAGCTACTGCATTAGCAAACTGGCCAAAGTATCCCTGTCGCTCCTACTTCCCCACCGCCCAATCGGAATGGAAACATTTGCTCTATTGGAAGGCAGTGATAAGGATGGATTTTTAAAGTTTCCATTTTTAAGTGAAAATGAAAGAAAAATGCTCTTCTAGATGTGTTGTGCCTTTGAGCTCCATTTGAAAAAAAAGAAGAAGGAAAAAAAAAGGCAGAGAAAGCTGCTGTGAAGGTCACCGAGTGAAAGAACTTCCTCGGGGCACAGAATAAATTAAATCCCAAGGAAAAAATAAAATGTGATTTCCAGAGTGTGAGGCACAAACTCCAAATGACAATGATTGACAGCCAAACTATATCCGTGCAATATCCAAGACTGCACGTTCTCATTTACCTCAGTGTAGCCAGCAAGCGCCCATTAAACATCCGTCTGATGCCCAAATTAACCTTCTTGGCAAACTGAAAGAGGCACAAACTATCATAATCAACCTTTCATTATCACAGCAGCCTCTAGTTAAAGGGTCAGAATAATTGTGCCATCAGAGCCTTGATTGTTTTCAATCAACAGACGGCTGGAGTGACAGCTCAGTGATGGAGAAGTCTGATGAAACGGCACCAGGCCTAATCAGAGCAGATGAAAGGAAGGCATGATTGGTGCAAATGAACAGTCGTGCCTCTCCTTTTCATTTACAATCTGAAATTACTCTTAAATTTGTGGGGGCTTTTTCCCTCCCTTATGAGCACCACTGAAAGAATGTTTGACTTATTATGAGTTCTGACAGTGCAGAGTTATAAAACACAGGTAGGGTTATCAGCTGAGGCTTTAAGTGGGTATTCAGCATAATTCTAACAAATTCACTCTTGAAAAGCACAAAATGACTAAAAAGGCTTCCAATGACCTAACCTCTCAGTGCTGTTTGATTAGCAGACCCGTTTATTCTGCTGCCATTCTAAATGATGAGAAAATAAAACCCAGGACAGGAGTGCCCTGGAAATGTGCTCTCTCAAGCCCATGGCTCCGTTCACTTTGGTATTAGTTCCTCCACCCCAAATCCTTACTGTTGAACTGTAAGAACATTAGGGGCTCAAAGGAGTTTGTTCATCACAGGGTATGCATCAGATAGGAATAGGTTTTGGTTAAGAACCTAAAGCTAAGCCAGGCATGGTGTCACACGTCTATAATCCCAGTACTTGGGAGGCTGACACCGGAGGATCACAGGTTGGTGGTCAGCCTCAGCAACTTAGTGAGGCCCTCCGCAACTTAGTGAGACTCTGTTTCAAAATAAAATAGGGCTAGGGTATAGCTCAGATGGAATGTCCCTGGGTTCCATCCCCAGTACCACAAACTACAAAAAAAAAAAAAAAACCCTAACGCTACAAGGGAAGGGAGAGACTGGAACCCACCAACCCAATGCTGATATCAAAAAGAGTATCTGGGCAAAAGGATTAAAATTTTATGATGGGCAGGCTAAGGATTTGGCACCAAAAGGATTTAGATAAAATTAAAGCTGTATAGTTACATTTACATAGCTGCTTTTATGAACTAGTATAGACATTAACATCCTTAGTGATTATTAGAATGTATGCTTGGAGTAGCAAACGTAAGATTCTAACATCTATTTTCTTCTTTAATCTTGAGATCAACTAGTCAATCATGAGAATGTTATGATTTAGGTCAATACTGTACAACAAAGGAAAGCCTTTCAGCTGCAGAGATGAGTGTGTGTGTGTGTGTGTGTGTGTGTGTGTGTGTGTGTGTAGACTTTAGGGATTTTGATCTTTCTGGATTTCAACATTTGGATTATGGAGCCCTGGACTGTGTCTTTTGGGACTACGATCAGGATCAGTATAAAGCAGAGGAGATAGTGGCTGCTAGCTCAGGATTTAGAGTAGGTTTTCACTACGTGACTCAAAATTTTTACATAAAACTTAGGTTATTTTATTTGCTAAGCTGTGTGTTGGAATTATGAGACATGGACATGTAGTTATCAAAGTAAAAAAAGAGTTATTAAAAAAAAAACAAGCCAGGCTTGGTGGCGCACGCTTGTAATCCCAGTACTTGGAGGCTGAGCCCAGAGGACCTGGGTTCGCAGCCAGCCTCTGCTACTTAGTGAGGCCCTTCGCAACTTAGTGAGACCCTGTTTCAAAATAAAGAATAAAAAATAGGGCTGGGGGTGGAGCTCGGAGGTAGAATGCCCCTGGGTTCAATCCCTAGTACTGCAAAAAAAAAAAAAAACAAAAAAAAACCAGCTTTGAATTTTCCATGGAGTAGTCTGCAAAATTTGTTTCCTGAGAGCGAGACCTCATTTATGGATCAATTAGTTATCACAAATGTACCTAGAATGTACAAAATTCACATAGTCCTGTACAGGTAGATAGAATTCAAGTAGAATATTGCCAGATCTGTCTTAGGAATTTCTGTAATATCTCAAAAAAAAAGTTTTGGGTATTTTTTTGTGTGTGTGTGGTACCGGGGATTGAACCCAGGGGCATTCTACCTCCGCGCTACGCCCCCGGCCCTATTTTTTTATACTTTATTTTGAAACTGGGTCTCACGAAATTGTGGAGGGCCTCACTAGGTAGAGAGAGAGACAGAGACAGGGAGAGAGAGAGAGAGAGAGCTGAGGCTGGCCGCGAACCCGGATCCTCCGGTCTCCACCTCCCAAAATACTGGGATTACAAGCGTGCGCCACCACACCCGGCTTGTTTTGGGTATTTTTTGAGACAATTTCCAAAAGAAGATATCTGGCAAATGGTTCAAACACATGTGTTTTCCAAATCCATTCTTGCTGTCCGTACTTTCTCGGGTGTTCAGCCTCTCTAGCGGGCCACATCGCTTCTTTTGTGCTCACAGGCACCTCCAGCAAGTCTTATCAATGGCACGGGCCCCATCATCTCTTGGGGAGTTCATTCTCTCAATGTGAGGTTGGCTTTTTTTTTTTTTTTTGCGGTACCGGGGATTGAACGCAGGGGCGTTCTACCTCCGCGCTACGCCCTCGGCCCTATTTTTTTATGCTTTATTTTTGAAACCGGGTCTCACGAAGTTGCAGAGGGCCTCACCAGGGAGAGAGAGAGAGAGGGGCAGGGGGAGAGAGAGAGAGAGAG
>PVJS01053551.1:0-13253 GCA_004027185.1 Glis glis | reverse complement strand
AGTACCAGGGATTGAACCCAGGGGCGTTCTACCTCCGTGCTACATCCTCCGCCCTATTTTTTATACTTTATTTTGAAACCGGGTCTCAGGAAGTTGCAGAGGGCCTCACTAAGTAGGGAGAGAGAGAGACAGGGAGAGAGAGAGAGAGAGCTGAGGCTGGCCGCGAACCCGGATCCTCCAGTCTCCGCCTCCCAAAGTACTGGGATTACAAGCGTGCGCCACCATGCCCGGCTAGTTTTTCTTAAGAGTTAATCTTTCGCTGGGCATGGTGGCACATGCTTGTAATCCCAGTACTTTGGGAGGCGGAGACCGGAGTATCCGGGTTCGCGGCCAGCCTCAGCTCTCTCTCTCTCTCTCTCTCTCTCCTTAGTGAGGCCCTCTGCAACCTCGTGAGACCTGGTTTCAAAATAAAAAGTAAAAAAAATAGGGCCGAGGGTGTAGCGTGGAGGTAGAATGCCCCTGGGGCCGGGGGTGTAGCGTGGAGGTAGAATGCCCCTGGGTTCAATCTCCGGCTGCAAAAAAAAAAGAGTTAATCTTTCCTTAGCTGGGCATGGTAGCACTTGCATTTAATCCCAGTTACTTGGGAGGCTGAATAGGAGGATCTCAGGTTCAAGGACAGACAGCCTCAGCAAGTAGTGAGACTCTCATCAACCTAGTAAGACCCTGTTTCAAAATAAAAATAAAAATAGGGCTGGGGGTGTAGCTCAGAGGAAGAATGCCCCTGAGTTCAATCCCTAGTACCACAAAGAAAGAAAGAAAAAGTCTTTCTTGTTGTGTGAAACTATAGGGAGTAGAATTGTGACAATCACATTCCTTCTGAGGGAAATTCCCTTAATGGGATAAGGGCACTTCAGAGAAAGCCCCTCCCTGTGCTTGGGAGAGTAAGGGAGGTTGTCAAAGAGAGCTTGAGGCTGCTGCTTTAGTTCAACATACCCAGCATGTCAGGCGCCATGCTTTGGTCTAATGTTTTCTGGGCCCCAACATTGGGAAAGGATCCCTGTAACAAAAGACAATTAACAAAAGGAGCTGGGCATGGTGAAGCATGCCTGTAATCCCAGTACTTGGGAGGCTGAAACAGGAGGATCACAGGTTTAAGGACAGCCTCAGCAACTTAGAGAGACCCTGTTTCAAAATTAAAAAATAGAAAGGGCTGGGGGTGTAGCTCAGAGGGAGAATGCCCCTGGGTTAAATCCCTAGTACCAACCAACCAACCAACCAACCAACCAATCAACCAACCAACCAACCAACCAACCAATCAACCAACCAACCAACAAACAAACAAAAAAAGGGAAATAAAAAGAAGTCTATTAACATCTATATGTCATATGTTCATGGAAGGTATCTGTGTAATGGGGGACCTACTTCTGAACCTGGCACCTCACAGATGGCCTGTTTCAAAGCTGACATTTTCCCTCCTTTGTCTCCCCCCCCTTTCCTTCACCACCTGTTAACAAATAACATGTTCTTATCCATTTACTGATGGAAGGGGACCTGGCACCTTTGGATCTGAATAAGAACTGACTCAAGGAAGACTTAAAGTGTGCCCTTTCTTTTTTTTTTTTTTTTTTTGCCGTACCTGGGATTGAACCCAGGGGCGTTCTACCTCCGCGCTACACCCCCAGCCCTATTTTTTATACTTTATTTTGAGACCGGGTCTCACAAAGTTGCGGAGGGCCTCACTAAGTAGAGAGAAAGAGACAGGGAGAGAGAGAGAGAGAGAGAAAGAGAGAGACAGGAGAGAGAGAGAGAGAGAGAGAGAGAGAAAGCGTGCGCACGCATGCGCATGCGCGAGCTGAGGCTGGCCGTGAACCCGGATCCTCTGGTCTCCGCCTCCCAAAGTACTGGGATTACAAGTGTGTGCCACCACGCCCGGCAAGTGTGCCCTTTCTGATAAATACGCCAGCACCAGCATGACGCTGGCCTGCAGATCTAAACAAGAACCGACTCAATGAAGACTTAAACATAAACTACATCCCTCTGATAAGACACCAGCACGACCCCGGAGAGCTAATTCTTAAAAGGGACTTGATTCTTTTGTTGGGAGAATCCAGGGCTTGTTCCTGAACTCTTAAGTTCACTGGTTTCTCTGATTTGCTAGAAAATCAATAAATTTCTTTTTCCTTCTTCCCAAAGGCTTGTCCCAATTATTTGATTTGGCTTTCGGGGCAGATATCAGGACTTGGTAACACCTGGAGAATGAGTAATTCTCAAAGGTGGCTTTGAATTCCAGTTTACATAGCATCTTCAATCAAGAACAATAAAGTTTTAGAGATAAGACGGAGGAAAAGGACTTTGAGTCTCTAGAAGTATAGCTCGTGGGAAGGCAAATAAATGTAGATAAGGACTAGTTAACTAAGCAAAGCTTGTTTTCTTTCTTTTTTTTTCTTTTATTGGTGCATTGCGATTATACATCATAGTGAGGGTCGAAGTGATACAAACACACATGCACACAGCACTTGGCGTTTCCCTCTGCATCCCACCTGCTCCACCCTCCTCTTACATGTTAGTGAGATTAGTAGTGATACCTTCATATACGGACGTAGCATCATTTGAACAGTTTCCTTTATCAGCTCTCCTTTCCCCCTCCCCACTTCCCTCCCCCAATCCTCTTCCACTATTCTACTGGTCTCCTCATTTATCTGAAGTCCCTTTTGTTTCCTATTTTCTCTGTAGCTTCTGCCTATGAGAGAAGACCTACGACCCTTAGCTTTCTGAGACTTACTTAGCATAATATTCTCTAGTTCCACCCATTTTCCTGCAAATGACATAATTTTGTTCTTCTTTATGGCTGAGTAAAACTCTATTGTGTGTATATACCACATTTTCTTTATCCATTCATCTGTTGACGGATACCTGGCTTCTGCAATTTAGCTTTTGTGAATCGTGCTGCTATAAACATGGATATGCCCAAAGCTTAGGAAATAAAACTGAGAATCAACAAATGGGATGGCATCAAATTAAAAAGCTTCTGCACAGCAAAGGGAACAATCAACAGTCTGGAGACAGAGCTACAGAATGGGAGAAAATCTTTGCCAGCTACTCCTGGAACTTATCCCCTGACAATAACGGGGGATTCCTGTATTCCTGAATAACAAGCTGTGGGAGATCAGATTATACCACCTGAAAACAGGAAGGATTCTTGAGCTCAAGGCAATTAAGACATTTGCTTCTTTCAGCCTCCCACTGCCCACAGCCACCTCTCTTCATCCTGGCCTGATGCCTGCCCTCCTGAGTCGCTGGAATTACAGGCATTTGCCACTGCCCTGGCTCTTATTAAATTAAAAAACCTTTGTGCATAAAAAAAGTGCTTCAGGGCCCGGCGTGGTGGCGCATGGTTGTAATCCCAGTACTTGGGAGGCTGAGACAGGAGGATCCGGGTTCGCAGCCAGCCTCAGCTACTTAGTGAGGCCCTCCGCAACTTAGTGAGACCCTGTTTCAAAATAAAGAATAAAAAATAGGGCTGGGGGTGTAGCCCAGAGGTAGAATGCCCCTGGGTTCAATCCCCAGTGCCAAACACACAAAAAAAGGAAGTGCTTTAGGGTTTCTCTGGTATACCTGAATTGCCAGCATCAATATTCTTGCCCTTTGGGACCTTTATTAAGTAAAATGATTATGTGAGCATAAATACGGAGCTTCTGCAACAGCAACAGCCGGCTGACACCTGAAGTGGCTACTGAGGGACCAACAGCCACCTATACGCACCTTCACAGGGAGGAAGGATGACTCGCTTCCCGGGCAGGAGGAGCAGGAGGGCATGAGAGTTCACCACGGTACCCAGGACAGCACACAATTTGAAACGTATGACTTGTTTAGTTCTGGAATTTTCCATTCAGTAGTTTTAGACTGTGATTGACTTCAGGTAACTGAAACTTTGGGAACCGAAACCTCAGGGAAGGGGGACTACTGTAGTTAACTGAACCGGTAACAAGCTGGTGGGGAGCCGACAGAAGGCTAGCCTTGGACCAGAGCGGGAAGGAGGGCTCTTTTACCAGCAGTTGACTGATTTCCACAGGCTTCTGAGCATGGCCTTGGCTTTAGTCTGCTGAAAGAGCGGGTAGACACTTCTTCATTTAGGTGTTTTAAACTCACATTAACCAACTCACAGTAGACCTGCATTTAGGTGACCCCTGGCCGGCCAGTGAGAGCCTATGTGAATTGGGGCGGCGCAGTATATTGGCCACCACAAGGCCAAGCCTCCCTCTCTGCCCCCTCCCCTGCAGAGGGCTTTGCTTCCTAAGCCTTTGTCTGAGGGGGTCCCGGCCACGGCCACCCTTGGCAGCAGAGACAGCAGAGGTAGGGAAAGGGAGCTTGAAGACACACGTTCTTTCGCAGTTTGTGTTGATTTCTCTTTTCCATCTGGTAGGGGTTGCCAGGTGGGAGGACATCTCTGCCCACCAGCACATACATCTCTCTGCCTGCTGGCTCTCTGCTGCCAGGGTGTGGCCTGCTAGAACTCTTAGGAGGCTGGGCATCCTGGGTGGGACTGCAAGACAGGGCAGGCGTCAGGCCAGGATGAAGAGAGGTGGCTTTGGGGAGCAGGAGGCAGAAAGAAGCAGATACCTTCAGTGTGCAGTGGGAAGCGTGTCACCCCTGAATGGCAGGGACAGAGCAGTGGGGGGCAGGCAGCTCTGGGGAAAGGGTCAGGGTGGCTGTGGCTCAGGTAGGTGGACATCAGAGGAAAGCCATTGCAGGCCCCAGTAATACAGCTCCTTCTGTGTAACAATCAAAGCGCCTGGGGGCTTGGAAAGCACCGAAATACACTTTCCTGGCTTGAGCAAACTTGAAAGGTGGCCTAGGCTGGGCATGGTGGTGCATGCCTATAATCTCAGCTACTTGGAAGGCTGAGACAGGAGGATCACAAGTTCAAGACCGGCCTGGGCAACATAGCAAGACCCTCTCTCAAAATGAAATTTAAAAAGGGCTGGGGATGTAGCTCAGTGGCAGAGGAGTGCCCTTGGGTTCAATCCTGAGTAACACACACACACACACACACACACACACACACACACACACACATACACGTTGCCTAGACCAGGGAGCCATTTGAAGTTCAGTCATTTCTGGGGTTATTATTACCACATGGTTAACCACTGGTGGAGAAAGAGCAAGTGTCTGTATCATACGGCTTTAAGTGTTACAGGGAGGCAGTGTAGACATGTGACCAGAAGTGTACATTCTGGAATCTGTACAACAGGATTTGAACCCTCAGCTTACCACTTTCTAGCTGTGTGTCTTTAACCTCGCAGGGCCTCAACTTCCTCACCTTTAAAATCGGGATAAGAACAGTGCTAGTCAATGCTGGCTCCCAAACACCACCAGATGGCCGAGGATAAAGCAAAGCTGAGTTCGCAGCTTTCTGGGGTAAATCCCTTCCAGCAAAGGAGGGCAGTGTGGGGTATTTAGGGGGGTTTGGGGGGCTTGGTCTGAGGCAGGTCTTTTAGCGGGAAAGCTTGATGAAGACCGGCCAGAGGATTGGTAGACCTGCAAGGTGGGCATTTCTAAGGGAGAGTCGACATGGACTTTCAGGATAATCACAATAAAGATTATTATAAAGATTATTTACAACTTCATCTTCCTGGGCAAGAGTTTCCTAAGCCGTATGACTGAAGGCAGCAGACAAGTCATGTCCATGCAGACGGTAAACTGTGTGGGTGTTGATGGTTTAGGTTGAAGTTCTCTAAGCTTATTTCTAGCATTGTTGTGAAGATAAAATGAAAGGACGGATGAAAGGCTCAGAGGACAACATGGTACATGGTAAACAATGATTCTAACTATTAGCAGCATTATTTCCCCATCCAAATCCTACCTCTCTTGCCAGTTTGTTAATGCATAAAATTCCACCTACATAATTATTTTCCCATCACCTAAGGCGTTATCTCTTTTGAAAATAAAAACACAGGCAGAAAAGGTGCCTCATTAAATCCTAAAATTATTTACACCTCAGCTGGGTGTGGTGGCACAACCCTGTAATCCCAGTACTTGGGAGGCTGAGACAGGAGGATCACAGGTTTGTGGCCAGCCTCAGCAACTTAGTGAGGGCCTCTGCAACTTAGCAAGACCTTGCTTAAAAAAAAAAAAGTCTGTGGGTGTAGCTCAGAGGCAGAATGCCCCTGGGTTCAATCCCCAGTACCACCAGAAAAAAAAAAAATTACACCTCAGTGTGGAGTTGTTTATAAAATCCTAAATGGGGAGCCTAGACACTTAGAATTATAAACCCTTAGGAGAAATAGTTCCACACATCTTGAAGCCTTCCTGGAGGGGCCCCCATGTGCTCAATTCCATGCAAGACAGAGGAGCGGCAGCATCGGATCCAGCACCACCGCCTTTCTTACCTGGGGCTCAGGCTGTGCTGATGAACTAAGTTGCTCTCACTTTCTCAATGTCGTGTTTCCCCATCACAGCAGGGCACTGAGCATCTGCAGGTGGAGCAAGGGATGCTTCATTATCTCTAGAGAAGAAATTCAGTTCTTGAAATCACACTGCCTAAGAAGCTCTTTAGGCTAGGGAGGTAGTGAACTGCCACAGTTTCCCCCAAAGTGCCTGCAGTCATTCACCTCTGCAGCAGTTTCTACATGGTGCCAGCAGGTTCTAGACCAGGGAATTGCAACCCTGTCTGCACCTTAAAGTCACTGGGAACCTTTCAAAAATATCAAAGCCAGGTATAGTGGCACACACCTGTAATCCCAGTACTTGGAAAGGTTGAGACAGGAGGATCGCAGGTTCGCGGCCAGCCTCAGCAACTTAGTGAGGCCCTGTTTCAAAATGAAAAATAAAAAATAGGGCTGGGGGTGTAGGTCAGAGGTAGAATGCCCCTGGGTTCAATCCCCAGCAACCCCCCCCCCACACACACACACAAATCGAAGCCAGGTCCACCCTGGCAGTCCCTAACCATGCAACCCTTGACCAATGGAATCAAAATGTCAAGGTGAGGCCGAGGTGCTGCATGGTTTCAAGAGCTGTGCAGGTGATGTAATGTGTAGCCAGCTGGGAACCTCAAATGGGAGCTACATGGTGATACCACGTCGGGAGCTTGAGAACGAGCATTTCTAAGGAGTTCCCAGGTGCTGTGGATTAGTTTGCTAGGGCTCTTAAAGTACCACAGCCAGAGGGCGTAAACCATAGGCACTCTTCACCTCCCAGCGCTGAGCTGCCAGTGTGAGGTCAAGGTGTCGTGGGTTGTTTTCTTCTGAGGTCTCTCCTTGGCAAGCTCTGTGTCCTCGCACGGTCTTTCCTCTGCACACATCTGTGTCCTGATCTTCTCTTCTTGTAGGAACACCAGTCAGATTGGGTTAGGGTCCACCTACACTGACTTCATTTTAACTTAATTGCCTTTTTAAAGGCTTCATCTCCAAATACGGTTGCATTTGGAGACACTGGGGGTTAGGACCTCAACATACAAAAAACAATAAATTTTGTAGGGACACATTTCAGCGCCTAATACGCAGCCTGCTGGGCACGTGTATCCAGCCACGTTGAGTAACAGGTGATCGAAGAACCAGTGTGGATTTACCAGTTAGCTGTCATTTAGAAGAAGTATGATCTCTTCTGGTTTTTAAAATATGTTCCTTTAGCCGGGTGTGGTGTGGCAAACGCTTGTAATCCCAGTACTTGGGAGGCTGAGACTGGAGGATCGCAGGTTCACGGCCAGCCTCAGCTACTTAGTGAGGTCCTCTGCAACCTAGTGAGACCCTGTTTCAAAATAAATAATAAAAAATAGGGCTAGGGGTGTAGCCTGGAGGTAGAATGCCCCTGGGTTCAATACCCGGTACTGTCAAAGAAAAAAAATATATTCCTTTAACATTAATGAATTCCTTGGCTTTTCTTCCCCCTTCCTGCCGGGCCAAGTGAGCAAGGGAGAGTGTGGACAGAGGTCAGAGGATAGCCAGGAGCCAGGGCTTTGTAGATCACTGTGAGGACTTGTTAAAAAGAAGCGCACGATAGAGGTCTCTCCATCTTCAGGCTTTCTGCTGAGTGCGCCACGCTGCAGGGCAGCTTCCATTCCAGGACTTGCCTTCATCAGCCATCTCAGATACTGAAGGCAGGTGGCTTTTTTCATTTGCTCATTTCCCTGAGCTAATCTACACAGTTTTAAAAAAATTTTTTTTAAAGTTTACTGTAGAAAGAACACTGAACAAGAGACCTACCCTCTTAACAAATTTGTGAATGTGTTAATACATGACTGCAGACTCTAGGTACAGTATTCAGTGCAGATCTCTAAAGCTTATTCATCTTGATTGACTGGAGCTCTACGCCTGTTGAGTAGAACCATAATTCCCCACTTTCTGCTCCCCCAGCCTCTGGCAACCACCATTCCATTCTTAGGTTCTATAATTTGACTGTGTTAGACACCTCATGTAAATGTGCAGTATTTGCCACTCTGCGCCTGGTTTATCTCACCTAGCTCTAATGTCCTCAGTACCCATCCATGTCATTACATACAGCCGGATTTCTTTATTTTTTTAAGGCTGAATAATAGTCCGTTGTACATATATGCCACATTTCCTTTATCCATTCATCTGTTGATGGACATTTAGATTGTTTATAATTCTTGGCTATATGACATCCAAAGCATAGGCAACAAACATAAAAATAAGCAAGCAAGACTTCATCAAACTAGAAAGCGTCTGCTCACAACAGAGGAGACAATCAGCAGAGCGCAAAGGCGATCTATGTAGAGGAAGAAACACAGTCATCTGTCGGTGTCCATGGGAGAATGCTTCCAGGACCCCATGGACACCAAAATCCACAGACATTCACGTCCTTATGTAAAATGGCCTATAACCTATGCACACCCTCCCGTGTACCTTAAATCATCTCTAGATTACTTATAGTACCTAAGACAGTATAAGTGTTAGGTAAAGAATGGTTTTACTGTATTACTTAGGGAATTATGACAAGGAAAAAAAGTCTGTATATGTTCAGTACAGACACAGGTTTTTTTTTTAATATTCTCTGTCTGTGGTTGGTTGAGTCTGTGGATTCAGAACCCAGAGATACTGGGGGCTGACTGTGTTGGCAAACCATGGATGTGATGAGGGGATACACTTCAAAATGTATAAGAAACTCCTACAACGCATTACTAACAAGACAAAACAAAGCAAACAAAAGTAGCATCATAGCTTTGCTATCCTTGGGTGGTTGATGTAGAGTAGTGTGACTTGAGGGAAAACCCTCAGCGGCCCTAACAGGCACTGCAGAATCGCAGCGAAGGCGGCCAGGTGGCATTCTGCAGCACTCCATTCACCCAAATGAGGGGAAGAAGCTGGCTGAGATGGCTATTTTCAAAGCCTCTCTCCATGCCTCCCTTCAGCAGCAAGGTTGTAAATCCTGCAGGGGAAACGGCACAACAGAGCCTCGGCCTCACCAGCAAGCTTTACAAGTAACTCCTCAAGACAAGGAGAGTCAGGACTCAAGAGTCACACTAAATCTTGCACAGCCACAAGGGAACCTCTTTGAATGAGCTGCTGTTGTCCAACTGCTTGGGACCTTTCCATGTTGAAAAGAGAAAACTTCAAGCTTACATTCCAAAGAGGTTTTAAAATTCATTATTATAAGATAAAGTGAAGCCAGACGTGCTGGCGCATACCTGTAATCCCAGTACTTGGGAGGATGAGACAAGAGGATCGCAGGTTCAAGGCCAACCTCTGCAACTTAGTGAGATCCTGTTTCAAAATAAAACATTTTTAAAAGGGCTGGAAGCTGGGCGTGGTGGCGCACACTTGTAATCCCAGTACTTGGGAGGCTGAGACATGAGGATCGCAGGTTCCCAGACTGCCTCAGCTACTTATAAGTGAGGCCCTCCGCAACTTAGTGAGACCCTGTTTCAAAATAAAGAATAAAAAATAGGGCTGGGAGTGTAGCTTGAAGGTAGAATGTCCCTGGTTTCAATCCCCAGTACTGCAAAAATAAACAAGTAAATAAATAAATAAAAGGGCTGGGGGTATAGATCAGAGGTAGAAAACCTCTGGGTTCAATTCCCAGTACCCACACACACACACACACACACACACACACACACAACGATAAAGTCAGTTGCAGCTTGAGGGAGCAAAATAAACTTCTAGTGTTTTTAAGGCACATTCTAAGCAAACTTGATTTGTGTGAATTTAAAGTAGTATGATATAAAAATATTGTCTTGCTGTATAAGGAG
Organism: Glis glis; assembly: GCA_004027185.1. NCBI lineage: Eukaryota > Metazoa > Chordata > Mammalia > Rodentia > Gliridae > Glis > Glis glis. The sequence continues at coordinate 3,103 of PVJS01053551.1, read as the reverse complement.
GCGACTTATGAACTGTTACCTAGCCCCTGAGAGGGCCTCTGTAGCTGGCAAACTGTAATCCTCTTCATTCTCAGTGCCAGGAGGACCATGATTATTTGAAGACATCTAAATTTTGTGAGTGATTTTAGTGTTTGTTGCATTGTTGTTCTTATATTGACTATTACTAAATTTGAAGGATTTTATAAATTCTATAAAAATGATTCAAGTGATGATGTTGCTAAAACTAGGGCTGAAAATGCAACTATAAATCAAAGCCTGGAGTAAAATGTGATAAAGTGATATGAATAAGACAAATTAATATTATTTACTGCTATTGCTTTAGGAGACAGCCCTATACGAAAATTAAAAATAGTGTTTAAAGCAACATTAAAGCAAAAATGCACTCCTATAGTTATGGATTTTTCACCCTCCAGGAACGCATCCCTCATACACTTTCTTTATTCCTATGGGGAAAAGTCTTGAATTATTAGAGATCTCCAGAAACTTGTTCCTTGGCGGCAGGAGAGGGGAATGGCCCTCTGTATGAGAGGGTGGACAAAAGCCAGATGTCACTTAGTTCACAAGAATCAAATCATATTCCTATGTCAATTGTTCATGTTGAAGAACTGGAACTTGAACACACATCTCCTATCTGTAGGGCAATTCATCCGGAAAAATCGTGGCAACTGTAAGGTAATTCACCCTTATGCTTTGTGGCAGGACTAGGAATGGTGTGTGCGGACTCCGCGTATGCATGGAAATAGATCTCTGAAGTAATGATTGAAAACAATTGCAATACAAAATAATAGGCATGGCTATTATAGCCATGGAAATACTCAAGCTTGCCTACTGATGAAGATGGGGGCTTAATGTAAACTGATGTAAATGGTGCTTCTATCACTGGATTCTCATCTTCTGTGGAGTGTATATCATTAACAAAAGTAGATTGGAATGTTTTCCAGGGTTTGAGGGGACAAAGGAGAGAGGGATGAGTAAGTGGAGCTCTGAGGATTTTTAGTGCAATGAAACTCCTCTGTATGGTGTGATGCTGGATACCAGCCATTATACATTTGTACAAACACATGGAATATCACACCAACAATGAACCCCAATGTGAACTTTGGACTTCAGCTAATAATAATGTATCAGTTTGGGCTCATCAAGTATTTAAAAATTGCATCACACTAATGCAAGATGTTAATAGAAGGAAGTGGGAGGGGGCATGAGATGGTATACAGGAACACTATATTTTTTGCTCGATTTTTCTGTAAATGTAAAACTGCCAAAAAAAGTCTATTAGTTTTTTTAAAAAAGAAAATTGTTGGAAGAGGAGACTGCTGTGTGATACATTCTTGGAGAAATCTTGACTCACCCAACACAAGTCAGGCTAAAACATGCTTTCAATTCTTCATTTTTCCATAAAGGTACATTACTTATTTGCAAGGATACAAAGATTAAGAACCAAATGAGGATGATAGGAAGACCTCACACCCATTGCCAAAGTAAGTTTCTCACTTGGTGACTATCATGACCATTAAGCCCATGTCTTCAGAGGAAGCCATTTCACTCTTCACAGGAAAAGTTCCAAATCTCCCTCAGTTTGTTTACTAAGTAAACACTGTATCTTAGCAATTCTCATCAGAGGAATTGTCACATCAACAAACATATATGAAGGTACTTAACCAAGTACTTAAAAATCATAGCAACTGAAAGATGATTCAGCCTTAAAAAAATGATGGTGAGATAAGCATGTGTATCTTGTTGATCAGCAATTACACACTTCACTTTGTCGGAACACACAGCTTTTGCTCAGGCAGAGAATCAAGACTTTAGGTCCCTCCCTGTTGTGGAAGTTTGGCCAATCCAGAATTCAAACTGGCTCTCCACAATTAGCCTCCAACCTCCTGCAGCCCGGAGACCACTTGCTCCTTTTCCCCTCATGGCTCACCAACTTCTCTGTCTTCAAACATGGGCACAAACTCAGACCTATGGAAAATAGGACTTTATTCTCTATAACTCAGCTTGCTTTCTGACCTTGACTCTTTTCCCACCCACCTGGTGGAAACACAGCCTCACAGTTTTCTGGGGTTCCAGGAGCCTCCCAAGTGCCAAGGCTCTGAGTAGTGGGGCGTGGGTAGGGGGGAGGATCCTGGAGTCCACACTGGTTACTGCTAAGACATGTTGTGCCTCTCCGTCTGTTCTGCCCTGACTAGGATGCGGAAGTGCTTGGCAAGGCTGCCCTGAGCCGCTCTGCCTCGCACAGCCCTTTGCTCCCTGGGGTTTTCTTCCCTCAAGAGTGGCCGTGTTGCCAAGCCAGGCAGGAGCCTTTCGGCTCCTGGAACTCACAACCTCTCATTTTTCCTCTCTAATCCCACCTGTGGAAAACTCTTTCCAGTCTGGGGATGGAACAAATTCTCTTCCTTTCATCTTCTCCACATGCACCAACCTCAGGATTCCCTAAGGGCTTAGCTTTCTGAACAAAGAGGGAAACCACTTCCAAGTTAGATCTGTTTTCTCCCCCGCTACATCCCTCCCTCAAGGCAATAGGGACAGAGCCTGTGGGAAAGCAGGAAGGGAAAGGGTCCTAGAGAGAGAAAAAAGAAGAAATTCATATTTTTTTCTTTTTTGGTAGTGGGGATTGAACCCAGGGGCATTCTACCCCTGAGCTACACCCCCACCCCACAAGGCAGGTAAATTTGGGTGATAGAAGGTGGGGGTTAGGGAAAAAAAGGCAACTGGGATGAGAAATGGAACAAGAAAGAGTCTCAAAAATCTGTCCCAAAGTTTATCATTTGCCCAGGATCAGCCCTGCTTCTGTGGACAGGGAATTGTGTGAACCCGTCACATTCTTTTTTTGTGAGCTTTCCCATGAGAGCTGTACTCATTCTCCACTCAGCTGGGCAGGGAGCCCAAGCTGCTTTTGCTGGTATGTAGCTCCCCAGGGATTCTGCTCACCCTCTGGGCTGGAGTCCCAGGCTCCAGGTCGGTGGCCCTCCACTGGGACCACCACTTTGATGGTGATGGGGAACAATCCTCTCTTTGCTCCAGCTACCCAGTCTCCCCACCACTCCTCTCTGCCCCGGCCTGAAAGTGTTCTTTTGTCCCCTCTCCCCCCCCCCCCCAA
>PVJS01053550.1:0-13253 GCA_004027185.1 Glis glis | reverse complement strand
CTACACCCCCGGCCCCATTTTTTTATACTTTATTTTGAAACCGGGTCTCACGAAGTTGCGGAGGGCCTCACTAAGTAGAGAGAGAGAAAGAGAGAGAGAGAGAGAGAGAGTGAGAGCTGAGGCTGGCCGTGAACCCGGATCCTCCGGTCTCCGCCTCCCAAAGTACTGGGATTACAAGCGTGCGCCACCACGCCCGGCCCCATTTGTCATTTCTAAAAGTTTATAAAGCTTATAGCATATATGATTTTTCCCATTCTGTAAGTCTTATGGTTAAATTATCCTTTTATCATTTTATAATACTCATGTGCTGTCCATATGGTTTAGGAGGCTATGACTACCCTTTTCTCTCCAAGGAAGAGAGAGAAAGAAAGCCCAGAGGTGCCCTGGCCAATCACAAAGCACATCCTTCAGCACATTGATTCTTCTGGAGATGGGGTGGAGCATGGCCCAAGACTGATAGGAATCCTTTTAGGGTAATTGAGATAGATGCTATAGAAAGGCCCCCTCCCCAACATTATCACTGTGAGCCTGAGTTGCAAGGACAAATGTCGGCTGCCCCTTTTGAAAGGGTCTGTTTGAATAGGAAACTAATTTAGAAGAAAGAAGAGTAGAGAGAGGAAGAAGGAAGGAAATTTGAGCCTCTCATTCTAGTTATGCCTCCCTTCTGGATTTTTTCATATGAGCAAAAATATTCCTTACTTTATTTAAATGTGTTTGAGTTGACTCAACAGCCAAAAGATGATTGACTAAAATAAGGTAATTTTGACTTAAAGAATACTTGTCAGTGTCTAGTGTTGGGTAATTCTAGTTCAGATGACACCTTTATAATCAGGAAGACTAACTGATAAAATGGAATGTTAATAAATTAGCATAGCATCACAAAAAATTCTAATTAATTCAAATTAAAGAATGGGTTAAAGTAGGCCACTGTGTCATTAATTCAACTTTTGCTAACTATGAAAGTAAAAAAATAGAAATCTTCAAAACATTTGCCTTCTCTTTAAAAAGAATTTTGAATATCAGGATATCATTTGTCTAATAGCTCTATTAACACGTTGACTGTAATGGTATCTGATGGGTTTGTTAGATGAATTTTTTCTTCAACCTGATTCCAAGTTTATGCATTCCATGTAAGAGGGTTCAGTTGGCTGAGACCGTAACCTCCTAAATCTCTTGAATGCTGTGTCTTTATTCCATATTCCATTTCTTATATAGTCAACATTCATCCTTAAGAACAGGCGCTGCTCAAAGACACATATTCGCACAAAGAAATAGTACCTTATATTTGGGTTATGTTAGAATGTGTAGGCACAAGCTAAAAGCTACATTTACTCAAAATTGATCTTGAAAAACGTAGGACACATTCATTTTGTACAATGATTGATTGTCTTTCAGTGAGTTGAGCATAGCATTTTTTTTGTTTCAGCTTTTGATCAGCTGGCTACTTCTTTGAGCTCTAAATAAAATACTTGGCTTGATTCTAGGTGGTATATTATAGAAAAATACATATCTCCAAATGCTACAGTGACACTCATGCAGCAAGATGCACACACTGAGGGAAGAGAGGTAACAGCAGATTTATGTCTCCACATCATGCATACACCAGGCACATACTCACTGTGGATCAGCAAGCTGAATTGGCCGGACTTTAAAAGTTACTTCTCTCTCTCGGTGCCTAACACGCACAGTGACAATCTTAACATTGGCATATACAAGGAATATGAGTTAATTGTCCTTCTGACCATGGTAAAAGCAGAGTAAACAGGAAGTGTGATTTTTGACTCAGAGAAAGATGTTCTGATTTTCTTTCATGTATATATGGAACTGACAAAAAGAAGCTGGTCATGAGAGGGGGGTAATCCAGTGGGGGGATGGTGTAGCCTCAAAGCTCAGTCTATATATACCTTTGACTCCAGGGGTATTTGTACTTCGCAGTCCCAGCCTTCCACTAATCTCAGAAATACTTCTTCCCTTGACTTTGTAATATCATTTTAGATGATAACCATATAATCAGGAAAACTAACTGATAAACTAGAATTTTAATAAATCAGTGTAGCATTACAAAATAGTCTTCTAATTAATGAATGGATTAAAGTAACCAAAGTTCATCCACTGGATACCTGTATACCCTTCTAATCTAAATCTTGAACCCTCATCCTATCTCTCCTGAAAAGTTTGGTAAAAGGTAACTTGAGGCACATTTCTATTGCATCCAGAACACCTGGATTAATACAGTGCTGTACTTTGAATACACACAACCAGTTATTCTTATAATGGCATGAGTGTCTTTTAGTAGAACTGATATTTTGAAATTCAAAATTAATTTCCTCCAAAAGTTAATCAATGATGTTATGAGGACAAAACCCCACGCTTGGTTCATGAAGGCCTTGCATTTGTAGGGGTTTGGCTTGTTTCTCTTGACTTACAGTTGTTTCTCTGCACATAACCCACCTTTTCCATCTGCTGTAGCAGTTTGTTGCTTTTCTGAATTTCCATGGTTTTAAAAATACTGGAGTTTTGGCTTGTTTTGGTTGTTGTTTGCTTAGTTTTTTTAAAAAACAAAATTCATGTTTTGCTATATTTCTTTTCTTATTTGTAAATTTTCTATTTCCTCAAATGAATTTTTCCAACACTTAATAAAAATAATGCTAAGCAAGTTTGTTAATTGCCAGCAAGCGCTGCTCAGGGTCAGGGTATGGTTTTCTTTTGGCAAACAAGGCTGTTTACCACATGGTAGACAAGAGCTGTGGCCCAGAGATGCTGGAAAGGGGTGCAATTCGTTGATAAAGCCCTTCTTAGGAGAGGGAAAAGAAAAAAAAAAGATTATACAGTAGATGGAAGAGAGAGAAAGAAATGGCCTTTGTAGTAAATGTTCTCCAGTCTCTTCTTCACTGTTTTCCACAAGAACTTAGTTGGAGAGGCTCGGAGACACCCTCCTTATGTTCTGAATACCAGCCACCGAACAGAGTACAAGGGAATGAAAGGAGGTGGCTCAGGAAATGAAAGGAGTTCACAGCAGTGTCACAAGGACAGTAAAGCTCAGTAGTTAATATTGAGCCATCCAATCCAAGTCACTTAATAACTGGGTGACAATAGTTTATTCACCTTATTTTTTCCTGATACTGGGGATTGAACCCAGGGGTATTCTACCTGTCAACCATACCCTCAGCCCTGTTTTTTAAATTTTGAAACAGGGCCTAGCTAGGTTGCTGTGAGCTGCTGGCCTTGAAATTGCGACCCTCCATTCTCATCCTCTGTGTTTCCATTGTGTGATCTTTACAATGGGGCTGGCTGCCTGGACTTCGCTTTAGTGAGATAACCCACATGGTGAATCCCTTGGCACCATCATTTTGCAGTTCATGATCATTATGACCAAATTTTATGTAAGAATTTCAGATACCTGTTGTCTTCCATGCCATCTTTGTGCCTTGGCAATTTGAATACCGTCTGAAGGTATGGGATGTGTGCCTTCTTAATGGATTTTGCAGAAACACTAAGGGATCACATTATAAGGCCTGCGATGGGTTGTACAAATCACCTTCCCACACTTTTACCACAAATCCCTTTCTCCCAAAATGTGTAACCTTTCCACTCCACTTAAACTTCAGCTTGGAAATAGGGCTTGGAGACATTTCACAGTTGTAACCCAGAGTGGCGATAAGGTGGGAAACGTTTAGGAAGACATCAAATTGATTGCTTTTCCCACTTCATTTAACCTTCTGAGAGGTAGAGGCTAGGGTTCCCTGGCAAAGCTAATTCATTATCTGAAAATCTATTTTTCATGCCAAGCTGGGGTTCACAGAGGACCTGGAGAGATTGCTGTAGGAATTATACTGTCTCTTCAGGGCTTTGCTATCTCTCTTTCCTTCAATGTTCTGTGCCACATGGTCACTCTTCTTGGATTCTTTCCCATGTACTTCTGTCAGGATAGTTTTGCTTTTTTTTAATTTCACATATAACCTGTGAAGAATAGGACTTAAGAGTTTTCTAAGTTGGCAAAGCAGTTAGCTCTGTGGTCATTCATACAAAATAATGCCTGTGAGCCAGGTGTGGTGGTGCACACCTGTAATCCCAATACTTGGGAAGCTAAAATAGGAGGATCATCGGTTTTAGACAAGTCTCAACAACTTAGCAAGACCCTGTTTCAAAATAAGATAGGCTTGGGGGTGTAGCTTGGAGGAAGAATGCCCCTGGGTTCAATCCCAAGTTCAACAAACAAACAAACAAACAAACAAACAAGAAAACTAATGCCTGTGTGTGAAACTACCATTCTGGGGGGGTCATCTTCATGGTCAAATAGCAACTAAAACTTTGTAACTCCTCCTAAGAATTTTATTGGTGATATATTTTAGTAACTTGAGGAAATCATCGAGTATTTACCTGTATACTAGCATTTTTCGTAAACATAGTACATAGGAATTTGATGATAATTTTTATTATATTTTCTAACTCCATTAGAAAATGTAATAATCTATATAATCTGATAATCTATTGGCCTATTGTCCACATACCCAGAGTTGGCCTAAAAATCAGAAATCAGGTGCTTTGTAGTAACAGCTTAGATTTTTTTTTAGTAATGTAGATTTTGAAACATGAGTGAGATTCTCAAATGAAAGGCATATTATCTTCTCATTCTTGGAATCATCACAGATGCGCCTGCAGGTTGAGTGGGGATTTTCTACTCTACCTCTCAGTGTCTCATTATTCCCATTTGTGGTGAACAAAGGGCTTACTCTCATGTCTGTTATATCCTGACTCCCTATAAAACTTGAAGATGGTTTTTCAAAGTCACAGGTCCAATTCACAAAGCCTGTCTCCCGTTCTAAGAGTTTGCGTTCACTTTGCTTGTAAACCCACCTCTGTTGTGTAATTCTGCCATTTCTTTATCTCTGAGGGAATTTGCTCAGAGCGCTCTGGATGACAGCGTCAGGATGTAGGGGAAATAGTATTCTGCTTCTAGTGCTGCTGCTTGCTTAGGTCTGTTTTATTTCTATAAGGACCCTCTCAGGTAGGCTAGCAATTATTTCTTGCCTCCTATTTTTTCTTACTTTTCTATTCAGCCCCTCAACATCTCTTGAGCTCTTGGTAACTGAGCTTGAGTTTTTTTGCTCAATAAGAACTTCTGTTGTTCCCAAATATCACTGTGCATGTGAGTACTTCAAAAGCATGTCTTTGAGAATATAAAGCATAAAATTATTCAGATATGTACTTTCCCTCCTCCTTCTCCTCTTTCTCCTTCTTCCTTTATTGGGGATTGAGCCTAGGGGCATTCTACCTCTGAGCCATACTCCCAGATCTTTTTATTTTTTTATTCTGAAGCAGGGCCTGGCTAAATTGCCAAGGGCCTCACTAAATTGCTGAGGCTGGCTTCAAACCTGCAATCCTCCTATCTCAACCTCCTAAGTACCAGGATTACAGGCATGTGCCACCACGCCCAGCTTATTGAATGTGTGTCCACATATGTCTCTCCACGTGGGCATGTGTGTGAATGCATGCGTGTCCACGTGTCTACAAGTGCATGGGTGGAATCCCACTTAGTTCTTAAAGCAGCCCTTTGAAGCTAGATGAGCTCATCATTCCCCTTTTACAAAGGGGCAACCACGAGTCTGAGTGTTAAGTAATTCCTTCAATGTCACCTACCTGATAAATCAGTACCCAAAATCATGTTCGTCAGACACCCACATTTTGCCTTTGATGCCATCATAGCTCCTTTGGTACTTTTTATCTTGCCTCATGGTACAATTATCTGGGGACAGGTTTTCTCACTGTAGTGGATTAAAGACGCTGTGAATTCTGGGCCACTTCCCATGGAGTGGTGGGCTCTATTTCCCCCTTTGTACTTGCCTGTGACTCCTTTGACAAACAGAGTGTAGCGGAAGTGATGGCGGGCAGTTCTGGGCCTGGCCTTTTAGAGGACTCCAGGCTCTCACTTTGATCTCCGGGAGCTCCGAGGCAGTGCATAAGAAGTCCAAGTACCCAGAGGCTACCTTGCTGTGAGGAAGCTCAGAGGAGGCACGTGGAAAGCCGCCCAGCCCGCCCCCAGCTGTTCCAGCCCTCAGTTGCTCCAACCCCTGGCTGTTCAAACCCTTTCAGCTTGGGCTTCAGACTTCATGGAGCAGAAGCTAGCTCATCCTCACTGTGGTCTGCCCTAGTTCTTCACTAGTAGAACCACAGAATATAATCATAACAATACTAAGTCATTGTGTTGAGCCACCAAGTTTCAAAGTAACTCATTACAGAAGAGCTAACCTAAACATCCACCTTTGGGAATGATAAGCTCTTTGCAAAAAGGGGTGCTGTCTCCCCCTTCACTCTTTATATTTCTAGTGTTCATCTAGTTGGAACTCTGTTAATTTGGGTTGATTGAATGGATCAATGAATGGATGGATGCATGGAATGAAGCTACTCAGAGGACAAGCACAGGAGTCTCATGCAGCTTCTTTTCTAGACAGACAAATAAACACTCAAGGAGGGTAATGAGTGCTAGGAAGGAAACCCAGGTAGCAGAACTGGGCATGTGTACAGAGACCCAGTGAGGGAAATGACTGAGCCTTGTAGTGTCTGTATAATTTGGTATTGGGGCTTACCAACCAAGGACTTGACATCTGTGTTCTGTGTATGCACAGAACATGACAGTATTACATGTAATACATGGCAGAATTCCATGGCAGTATTACACCTAAGGGCTTGAAAAGAGGTCGGGGCTAAAGGCAAGTGAAAAGTCTGGGTGGAAGAGTCCTTGGTTAGGGTATCACTGAACAGAATCGAACCCCTAATTATACACATTCTTTCACAGTCCCAAGCCCTGGCAAGTACAGTGCTCTCTGTGTGGAATATTCTGTGCAGCTGAAAGCCTTCTCATCTTTCTCTTGTCAAGTTAAATGTTCCATTCTCAACAGATACATTTCCTCCTCTACTGCATCGCAGATCTTTGCTTTAATAGCACCTCTCTTGAATGCTTTCTTATCCTCTCTAATATAAAGCATGTTTACATAGCTTTCCCCCAGCTATTTGTGAAATCAGGGAGGGTAAGGGATGTGCCCGTCCCCTTATATCCACAATGGCTCTTAGCACAGTACAGTGGAAGATGCCTGCTACACATTTGGTCAGAGCCAGAAACAGAGGACAGAAATCAGGAAGGCAAAGACCATGCCTCCTTAACTTTGCGTAAGAGCCAGCACACAGAATGCATTCAGTAAATAACTGATCATTAAGCGAATGGATGTATTACTGCATGGCTAGCATAGTGCCATTTTCAGTCTTTATGGTCATGAACAAGTTAATCTGTGCCGTAAAATCTCCTCCATTAAATTCTAAAGGCAAATATATTTCTTTAAGTAGTGAACAGTCGCCATTACAAACAGGAGCGTCCTATTCTTCACAATGTACAAAAAGACCAAGTTACCCAGTATTGTTAAAAATGGCACCAGGCATGTCTTCAAGTTCTACACATTTAATAGAACTCATGTTGTAATAGAAACCAGATTCTCCCAGGGTGAACACTGCTCCTGGGAAGTAATGTAGAAAACTTTAGAAGCTAATGTTCATTCCTGGGGCCTCTCCTCCACTCCTCTCTTCTTGTCCCCTTCCTCGTGTTCTATAACCTATAAAGATCTAAGTCCACCAAGTGAACTACTGCTGAGTAGAGAATGATGATTTTTAATACCGAAATTGGCCAATCTAGGAAACAATGTATGCATTAAGATGCCTTAAATGTGAGACCAGCACACACATGCCCCCTTTTAACTATATAGATATAATCCAAACAAAGAATTTGCAAAAATACATTTCCATCACACGTGCCTGTGGTTTTGTTTCTATCCAGCTGAACCTAAGACTTTGCCTTCTCACGTAAGTTTCTGCAAAGACGTTGATTAATTAGGAGAAGGTAGTGGCAGTGACCGTATGGTCCTTGTCTGACTAGCAATTTGAATTACATAGTACATGATGTGAAAAAAAAAGTCATCAGATATGTTGTCTTTGCATTAAAATGGGAACGAATTCTGTTTATATCATACCATTATGTCAGACAGTGCCAAATAGTTTAGAAGTATTAATAGACACCCCAAATGCCATCTCTCCCTTTTAGATATTATAACCGGCAGAAGTTCCAATGTCAGTGAAGGTCCAAACCACTTGCCAATTCGGTGGCAGAAAATGACCTTGGATGGGTTGACACAGTTAAGAAAATTAATGATTCTAATTCAATACATCTGAAGAATTAAGTCCAGAGACTTTAAACTAGGACATTAGAATGAATGACCATATCATTTGCTATACAAATATCAGGGATTGAAGGCCTGTTTGTTATTTGCCGTTTGTTTAATTGGTTGGTTTCTGGCTGTAAAGGACACGGGGCTCATCCTAATTGATTAAGTACCCTGTTTCCCTATATTCTTTAATTTTGAATTCAAGGCTTGTATGTAATTCATTTGATGGTTTTATTTGCTTTTTTTTCTGCAATGCAACTTCGCTGACTAGGAATTGGTTTACTCTTTCATGTCTGAAGGCTCTGATAAATTGAGGAGCGTAGGCAGACAGCTCTTTTATCCAAGGGCCCTTACTGGGCTGGTGATATTGCTGAAACCTGCCTAGACTCAAAAAAGGCTCTGAGAGGGATAAGAGTCCTGCAGGGAGGAAGAAACAAGGGGGAATTTTTTTTGCAGTGACCTCAAGAAAAAACACACGAATCACTCACGCAGAAGTCGGTGCCAAAATAAGAGAATGGGAGCAGGCTGGTTTTGCTTCAGCTGATGAAAGGGTGGTGAATTGAAAAAATGATCAAAAGTGACATTGTGGGCCAACTAAGAAATATCAAAGGAGACTGTACTGCCGATCAGTCACGGAGTCCACCGTCGGCTGGGGAGCAACTCCACAAGCGTCCGCTGAGTGATTATGTGGGAACTGTAGTGGGTGTGCAGACGCAGCCATCACCCCGACTGGGTTTTATCTTCCCCTTGCTATTCTCCTTGCCTCTGCACTTGGTTTTCCCCTTCCCCTTCCCCCTCACTCCTTCACATGGATGGAGCTATGTCAGGGACATTCTGGTGGGCTCAGAGATGACTGACACATAATTCCTGCTTTCAAGAAGTCTCCATCCAGCTGGGCGCAGTGGCACACGCCTGTAATCCTAGTACTTGGGAGGCTGAGGCCAGCCTCAGCAACTTAGTGAGGCCCTCAACAACTTAGTGAGACCCTGTTTCCATATAAAAAATACAATAGGGCTGGGGGTGCAGCTCAGAGATAGAATGCCTCAGCAACTTAGTGAGGCCCTCAACAACTTAGTGAGACCCTGTTTCCAAATTAAAAATAGGGCACAGGAGGGATTCCAGACAAAGACGGAGAAAATATTAGATGAGTAAAGAAGGTGACCTAACTGAGGGAGATGGGAGGGGGGAAGAGGGAAACACCCAAATGCACAGGATGGACATACACAAATTAATCAAAGTCAACTACTATGCTGAGCATGAGAAGGAGGGAAGCGGGAGGGAATGGGGGTGGGAATTGGGGAAGGGTTAATTGACCGATGTGTGCATGTATACTTCTACTACCTTGAAACCCATCAAGGTAACAAAAAAAAAAAAACAAACAAACAATAGGGCTGGAGGTACAGCTCAGAGGTAGAATGCCCTTGAGTTCAATCCCCAGTAAAACACACATGTGCACACATACACACATACATACACACACACAAAGTCTCCATCCAATGGAAAAGAGAAGTCAGATTGGAAATTTTTATCTGCATTTTTTGTTTTGTTTGAAAACAGATTCTGATAAAATTGCAGGAAACAAATGAGATGGGGTAGTATTGTTACATTAATTAATGAGCTGTGATTTTTATTATTGTGAAAGGACACCTATAATATCTGATTTCTTCTATTTTTAGAGTGCCAGTTAATTAAAAGCTTTGCTCATTTACGGTTCCAAGCGGCTGGCATCTTTCTCTTTCTGAGAAATCCATGGAGCATCCCGTCTTTGCCTGTGGTTACTCACACAAAGCAGCTTAAGAGTTTGACTTCCAAATCTGATGTATGTATGGCAAAATACAGTGTGTTCTTTGGGATTAATCTGTAATATTTTCAAGATTCAAATTAGTTGAATAATCAAAGTTTATGAAAAGACTGTACCTATCAGCCTCCTCTCTATCAGAGAAGTAGCAGGCAAAGATCTCCCCTTCTGTAGGCTCTCTCATTAGACTATTGATGGTTTTCCTTTGATAAACAGAAACTTTTTAGTTTAATGCTATCCCATTTATTAATTGCTTTAATTTCCTGAGCTTTGGGGGTCTTATTGAGAAAGTTTCTACCTGTGCCTATATGTTGGAGTGTTGGACCTATGCCCTCCTCTAGTAACATCAAAGTCTTTGGTCTAATTTCCAGGTATTTTATCTATCCTGAGTTGACTCTTGTGCAGGGTGAAAGGTAGGGATTTAATTCCATTTTTCTACATATGGATGACCAGTTTCCCCAAACCATTGTTGAAAAGGCTGGATAACCATCAACAGATGAATGGATTACAAAATTATGGGATATACACACAATGGAATTCTACTCATCAGTAAAGAACAAAATTATGTAATTTGCAGGAAAATGGATGGAGCTGGAGAACATTATATGTTTTCTGTCATATGAAGGAGCTAGGGAGTAATCGGGATACAAGAGGGACTTAAGATAATGAAAGAAAAACTTGGGTGGAGCGATAGAGGGGGTCCAGGATCAGGATGAGGGGGTGGAGAGGGAAAATTAATGAAGGAAACACTTCAATTGACATTATTTATATATGTGAGAATACCTATGCCAACCTCAATATCATGTATGGGGAACAGGGAGATGTGGAGAGGAAGCCAGGGGAAAACTCACCTACTGCTGTGTGCATGTATGTCACTATCACTATGAACTACATTATGATGTGAAACTATAATGTGGCAATAAAAGTATAAAAGATTTTTTAAATTCCTTGATACCATAAAAAAGTAAATAAAATTCTGATATTCCAGTCTTGGAAAAAAAATGTTCATAGTTTTAGTTTGGTTTTCCATGTGTCAAGACCTATCAGCCAGTGGAAGAATACAATGTGAGTGACCAGTGCTTCTGATAGTTCTGGGGTTCTGGAGCGAGCCCTCTGCCTGGTTGTTGACAAGTGGCCCCCATGCTACTGTCACCCGGCCAGAATTCATTATATAGTGCTGCTTCTTTTATGGGAGGTTCTTCTCCATGTACATAAATATTTCTGGCCTCATAGACATGTGCTGATTTTGCCCGCTTCAACTCTAACCTTTCTTCTTCTTGTGGCACCAACTGAATCTTTTTGGGAGTGCATTTTCTCCCTCAGTCGGAATCTATAGGAACAGTGTAGCTTAGTGTCTCAAGCCAGACGGTCCTGGGTTTGAACCCTAGCTCCTCTAGTACCACTCCCATGGCATGTTGTACACACACCGCTCTATCTTCTTACTGATCTTCCTGTATCTGTCCCCAGTTGACTGGGGTTCTTAGAAGGTCCTCCAGTGGTCATTTTCATTTGAGAAACTTCAGCTGCTAGAATAGAGTCAGAAACACGATAGGAGGTCTGAGGGTTCAATGAAGGAGTCTATGTCCTGGATGATAGAGCCTGCTGTGAAAAGTTGGTGTAGCATTGTTCATATTCATCTGTATTCATCAGCAGTGACTTAAAAATGTCTTCATTGCATGAAATTAGGCAATGATGTCTCTTTTCACCTAAAAATTATCCTATCATTTTCCAAGCTGTCCTTTTTTTTGATACAAATATACTGTAGCGTGTCGTCCAGATAATGGAAAGTGTTTACGATAGACCAACACTTTCAGAAATTGTTAATAGACTAATTAGTGATCTTGCCTTATTATTATTAATGTTTTTATTTTATCTAGATAGAGTGTTTTTGGCAAGTTGAAAACTTGCAAACTCATGTTTCATGTATTTTTGGCAATATACATTTTATGATGAGGAATTCTTGAAGGCAACAGCATAGTTTTATCATTATTTATCTATTGTAAATAAATTACTTTAAATAATTTATTTTCTTCCCCAAGTAAGTATTCGATATCAAAGAGTCAGGTGCCTGGGACAGATTTGGGTACGAATTTTTCCTATAGTAAAAAAGTTAAAATATAGTTCATTAAAAACTCTCCGGGTCTAATGAATGAACACTGACTTTAGGGAAATGAATAGACAAGCCATAGAATGGGAGAAAATATTTGAAAACCATATATCTGATAAAAGGTTAATATCCAAAAGATATAAGGAACTCAATAGCAAAACAAGCAAAAACCTCACACAACCTGATTAAAAAATGGGCAAAGGGCCGGGCGTGCTGGCGCATGCTTGTAATCCCAGTACTTTGGGAGGTGGAGACTGGAGGATCCGGGTTCGCGGCCAGCCTCAGCTCTCTCTCTCTCTCTCTCTCTCTCTCTTTCTTTCTCTACTTAGTGAGGCCATCCGCAACTTCGTGAGACCCGGTTTCAAAATAAAGTATAAAAAATAGGGCCGGGGGTGTAGTGCGGAGGTAGAACGCCCCTGGGTTCAATCCCTGGTACCACAAAAAAAAAAAAGAAAAAAAAATGGGCAAAGGACCAGAACAGACATTTCTCAAAAGAAGCCATACATACATATGGCCAAAAGATACTTGAAAATATACTCAACATCACTAATCACTAGGGAAATGCAAGATACAACTACAACCTCACACCTGTTAGCATTTTTTTAAGCAAGAAGATAACAAGTGTTGGAGAGGATACAGAGAAAAGAGAACACTGGTACACTTTGATGGGAATATAGTAGTTATTATGGGAAACAGTATGGTGGTTACTCAGAAAACTAAAAACAGAACTATCATATGACCCAGTCATTACACTTCTGGGTGTGTTCCAAAGGAACTGAATTAGTATGTTGAAGGAATTTTTGCACTCGCATGGTCATTGCAGCATTAATTTTTTTTTTTTTTTTGCTGTACTGGGGATTGAACGCAGGGGCGTTCTACCTCCGCGCTACGCCCCCGGCCCTATTTTTTTATACTTTATTTTGAAACTGGGTCTCACGAAGTTGCCGAGGGCCTCACTAAGTAGAGAGAGAGAGAGAGACAGGGAGAGAGAAAGAGAGAGAGAGAGAGAGAGACAGGGAGAGAGAAAGAGAGAGAGAGAGAGAGAGAGAGACGGGGGGGGAGAGAGAGAGCGCGCGCACGCGTGAGCTGAGGCTGGCCGCGAACCCAGATCCTCCGGTCTCCACCTCCCAAAGTACTG
>PVJS01053549.1:0-13248 GCA_004027185.1 Glis glis | reverse complement strand
TATTGTTTTAATAGTTTCTTGGTTTTGGTCTTCCCCCACATTGACTACTTCCTTGAAAACCACATGTCTTAGAGGTACTCTGCACTCAGAGTACAAATACATATATATATATATATATATGTATGTATATATATCCCCCCTTGGTGATTTTAAGGCTGATGGCCAATACGCAAACTGACTGAAATCTAAGCTTGGTCTAGATCAAGGTCCAAGTCAGCACTCTTTATTTTTTTTTATGTATTTTCTTTCTTTTTTCTTTTTTTGGTACTGAGGGTTGAACCCAGGGCCATTCTACCTCTGAGCTACAATCCTAGCCCTTTTTAATTATTTTTTTAAATTATTTTGAAACAGGGTCTTGCTAAGTTGCTGAGGCTGGCCTCAGACCTGCAAGCCTCCTGTCTCAGACTCCCAAGTACTGAAATTAGAGGTGAGAGCCACTGCACCCTACCTTTCAGTACTCATTTTTCTTTTGGAACTGGGGATTGAACCCAGGGTCTTTCTACCTCTGAGCTGCACCTCCGGCCCTTTTCATTTTTTATTTTTGAAAAGGTCTCATTATGTTGCTGAAGCTATCCTTGAATCTGCAATCCTCCTGTCTCAGCCTCGCAAGTATTAGAATTAGAGACAAGCACCACTGTGCCCAGCTTTTTGGCATGCTTTAAACTTTTATTTTAGTTATCACAGATCACATTAACCAAGAAATTGTACATTTTGCTTTTTTCTTATTTGTTTGCATTTCCTTATGCATCCAGTGAGCCAACTCCCTGAGAATTGGATGCATCTCTAACTTTCATTGTACTTTTTAATTTTAGTAACTGAATGCAGCACCCATGGGTGGCCATGTGGTTACCCAGAAACCAAAGTTGATCATCCTTCTTTGGTCTGTAAGATGGGATAACAGGACAATCATTTTTTGTACAGCAAACCGTAGGAAGTAGGAATTGAATTTCAAAGGTTTTTGGCTATTCTTCTCACTCTTTTAACAAAAAAGTAATTGAGAAAAAATGTTAATAGACTCAAAGAATTAAGATAAAAATGGATAGAGAGGAAAGAAATCAGGGTTAATTAAGTCAGAATACAGTCCATTCCTTTTTCATCAAGTCCTTAGTCTGTTGCTTTAGATTTTCATTTGCTTTTTTGAAAGAATCCTTAAAGGAGGCAATTTAGATTAATTTTATCTTTTACATGCCTCCAGGTACCAGTTAAAAATGCATCTCATCATGATGGTGTTTTTTCTTGTGTGTGTGTGTGTGTGTGTGTGTTTTGTTCCTCCTTTCTTAATATGCTTCACAACTAAACAATTTTAACAAAATTAAAACTTTCCCATAATGGCCACTGTAATTCCGGTTACCTTTGGGAAGGCTAATGTATCTACTCAGCCTAGTACTTAATCTTAATTTTGGCCTAAAGCTTTACGTGTGTGTGTGTTACTGGGGTTTGAACCCAGGATGTTTCTAGCACTGAGTTACACCCTCAGTACTTTTTTTTTTAAACAGGGTCTCACTAAATTGCCACAGCAGGCCTTGAATCTGTGATCCTCCTGTCTCAACCTCCAAAATACAAACCACTACACCAGGCTTGTCTCCATACATTTTAAGGTTGCCTTAAAGGTTTCTCCATACATAGTAAACTGTACCTACTCTTGTAACAAGTAGCTGAGTTCAGATTTGTCTAACCTAGGCCTCCCTGTTTCTGTCCCAACTTCTAAAGGTCACATGCCCTCTCACAACTAACCCTGGATTTGAAAGCCAAGGAATGGAAATTAAATGCAAAATGACCAGAGTCTCCCTGGAGAGGAACATACCCACAACCCTCAGTGCTCCATGATGAAAGCAAGGAACCACAATGGGGTTAGCAGCACCTTCTTTGCTGTTTTCATCAGGGAGATCACAGGTTCAAGGCCAGTCTCAGCAACTTAGCGAGACCCTAAGCCACCTAGCAAGACCCTGTTTCAAAACAAAAATAAAAAGGGCTTGGGGTGTAGCTTGGAGATAGAAGTCCCAGGGTTCAATCCCTAGTATCACAAACACACACATACAAAAGGCAGCTTTTCAGAGCTACTACTGTGTGTACATTTTCCCAAAATAATGGGGGTTATATTCTGGTTTCCTACACTCATATTTTGTGGCAGTGAGTCCTGAGCTCCACCACTGGAATATCATTCTATGAAACTCAAAGAAGACAGAAACTTGGCCAGGATCACAAGGTAGACAATAGCCTGGTACTATGGAAGTCAACCTTTTCAATATCTCTCTCACTACTTTTGATTTTGGTACTGGGGATCCATCCCAAAAGCATTCTAATCTTCGATCTATGCCCCCAATCCTTCTTATTTTTATGTATGTATTTATTTATTTTTGTACTGGGGACTGAACGCAGGGGCTTTTTAACTCTGAGCAATACCCCCAGCCTTATTTATTTATTTATTTATTTATTTATTTATTTATTTTGAGACAGGGTCTGGCTAAGTTGGTGAGGCTGGCCTCCAACCTGAGATTCTCCAGTCTTAGCCTCCCAGGTACTGTGAATTACAGACATGTGCAACCATGCTTGGCTTAAGTTACATGTTTTTAAATGTGCCCTATCTTCTCCCAGAAGCACTGGGTCAGCCAAATAATCTCTTTGACCTCAGAATCCTGGTAACATTTATTGTCTGTACTGCTAAGTTGGTACTCATTATGTGTACAAATATTTATCACATAATTTGTTGAGTTTTAAAATTTTTATTGTTATTTGTGTTATTATTTGTATTTATAGCTCTTAAAATTTTCTGTGTTCCCTATGACTAGTCAAATAATTTACAAGAGTAAATATCCAGTATGTATGCTCATGATTATGACAAAAAATTTTAATTGAGCCACGGAAAATCCAAGTTATATGCTTAATTTCCTTAGCACCAGGTGCTTACTCATCTGGACACAATCCCTCTATTCCAGTATTTATTTCTTTATAGTTCTAGAAAATGATATGCCATACATGTTTAATGTATAATCTGTAATTAAGCAGAAGAAAACAGCTTGAGGTATAAATGTTAAAATATAAATTAAACTGGCCCAAAGAAAATAATTCTTTTTTTTTCGTGTGTGTGTGTGTGTGTGTGTGTGTGTGTGTGTGTTACTGAGGATTGGGCACAGGGGCATTCTACCTCTCAGCTACACCCTCAACCCTATTTTATATTTTATTTGGAACAGGTTCTCTCTAGATTGCTGAGGGTCTTGCTAAATTGCTAAGGCTGGCCGTGAACTTGCAATCCTCCTGTCTCAGCCTCCCAAGTACTGGGATTACAGGCGTGCACAACTACATCCAGCTCCAAAGAAAAGAATTCTAATTACATCAGAATTGCACTGAATTGTTTTCTTACAGGGGGATTTACTGTCCTTTTCCAGTTCTTTGTTGCATTTTCTTTGTCCTCCTTTTTGACAATGTCACAAAGGGGCTGAGGAAGGAGTGTGGTAGATGCTGTGTGTCTGCATTCAAACACTGTCTCTAGATGGTGCTTGAACCAGATTGCAACACTGGGGACATAACCGATGCTCAAGACCACAGCCAGACCCAATGGGAAAACTGCCAGACTGCAGTAAGCCTCAGGATTTGGGCCATTTAGAGGTCATGGATGTTTGCTTTTTTCAGTAGTTTTGGAGAATTAAGCTTTTCTTTCAGGTCTACCTTTTTTTTTTAAGCTCAAGAAATCTCTAGATTACAAAACTCCATGTTAATGATGCAAAAGTTTCTTCTCTTATTGGGCTCTTGACTTAGATATTTAAGAATTAATTGACAGACAAAAACAGCTCCCCAAACATGGGGGGAGGGGTCCTCGAAAGAACTATTGAAGTTCTTGGGAAGTGAGCTTTTATTCCTTATTGTGGTTCCTCATCTGCTCTTTTATGATTGGTCAGAATTGAGTCTTGGGGACCCATGTCTTTTGCCCACTTTCAATCCCTAATTTGAATCTCTATTCCAAAGATCAGTGTGTTACCGTTTTGGTGGTCACCGTGAGTTCTCTTCCTTAGCCCAGATAGATATCATGGGCCGGGAAATAAAGAGCCAGGACAAGCAGCTGGAATTCAGTGCAGGGCAAAACGATTTATTATAAAAGCAGGAGTAACATGCCATGTCTCAAAGAGGGGGGGGGAGAGAGAGAGAGAGAGAGAGAGAGAGAGAGAGAGAGAGAGGAGCATCACTCCGAGGAGAACCCAGTGGAGCAGAGTGCTGACGGCCCCCTGGACCCCCGGATCTTAAATAGGATTTGTCCTATCTGGTCTTCCTTATCTGGGTTGCTAAATTCCCAGGCCAATAGACTCGCTTTGTCAGCATCTATGTGAGAGGATAATTTTTCTTTTCCAGCTCTTCCCAGGCCCGTGGCCTTCTAAGTTTTCAGATTTGTAACTTTCTTAGTGTTGGCCTTCATCTTATCTTTGTTGCCATGCTGACCCAGCAGGCTCGGGACAGAAGAAGCCCAAGCAGCAGGCTGGGAAGAGTAGGAAGCTGCTTGCTATAACCTTATAATGCCTGCTCTGCTTTGGGGCAGGTTACCCATAACCGGATCAAGTGGGCTCTTGTAATCTCTAGGCACCACTTGTCTGCTCCCTCATCTGTTTTCCTTTGATCACTCTTGGGGCTGAAATTTTGTAGTAACTTCTAGATCCCTATATCTACTAACCTTCCCTATTTCTTTGCTTTATACAGATCACCTCTTTTAACCTTTCCTGTTCCCAGGTCCTCTGCCCTGCCTCAGAAACACCCATAGAATAATTATTATAAAGCCTCATGTACAAATAGGTATATTTGTATATCTAGGAGTAACTTTTCCTGAAAGCTTTTATCAGCCGGGAGCAGTGGTGCGCATCTGTAATCCCAGTTCTTGGGATGCTGAGAAAGGCAGATAACAAATTCAAGGCCAACCTCAACAACTTAGTGAGATCCTGTTTCAAAATAAAAAATAAAAATAAAAAGTACTGAGGGTGTAGCTTGGAGGTAGAATGCCTCTGAATTCAATCCCCAGTACCCCAGTATCAAAAAAGGAAAAAGAAAAGAAAGAAAGCTCTTTATCATTAATGACTATTGACAATCCATTAATTAAGTCTAGGTCCATAGGAAAAGTTTCCCAAATATACAATTTGACCAAAATTATTTTCTCCTACCACTTTTCATCTTGTTTTATGTTGAAAAGATTCCTAACAAAATGTCCAGGTGAGAACTTGGCCTTCTGATAGCCAATCAGTAGATTTTTCTCTTCTCTTTGAAACTATCATTATACAGCAGGAGACAAAAATGAAAAGAATGCCAAGTATGATATTGCTTTCTCCAAGTTCTATGATCCAATAACATCCTTACCCTCCAGTGGAGACACAGGAAGTCTTACAACATGTAAGAGAGTAACTTTTGCTTCCTTGGTTATCTCAGTCAGCTAGGGAGTGACACAGCTAATCAAACTTTAGGTTCTGTCTTTTTGGGTGTGGTTCTGGGGATTTGTGTGTGTGTGTGGGGGGGGATCGGAGATTGAAACCAGGGGCATTCTACCTCTGAGCTACACCACTAGCTCTATTTTATTTTTTATTTTGAAACAGGGTCTCACTACATTGCTGAGGTCCTCGCTAAATTCCTGAGGCTGGCTTTGAACCTGTGATGCTCCTGTCTCAGCCTCCCAAGTACTGAAATTACAAGTGTGCGCCACTGTGCTTGGCTCAGCTTGGTCATTCAGTGGCTCCCTACTCAATAGTCCTTCTGCCTCTGTTCTCCAAGTTCCCCTTAATAGTCTTTTCTTACCAACTTTTGGTCTTCTGTGTGCTGTTTTTATGGTGTAGTTTGGGGGGACATAAATAGATACTATATCCTAGCATTTACCCACAAATAACTATATAAACCAGGCTTTGGCCTTCTCATCTAAAGTGGGGGAATGATTTTCTCTGTTCCTACCAGAAAGACATATTCAGGGTGACACATGAGAAGACATATTTTGCTCTGAGCTATTTCAAGTCCGGGGCTGTTACATAATTACAAGTTGTAGTTATTCTCTCCATTAATATCAGTGATGTCTTCTTTTAATCCAGTGAGTTTCCAAGTGTTGTCCTTAGAAGTCTTTGGTCCAGCAGCAGCAGAAACAGCAGCAGTACTTGGGAACTTGCTAGAAATGCAAATTTTGGGGTCCTTATTCAGACCCATTAAATGAGAAACTCTGGGTTTGAGGCCTAGTAATCAGGTTTTAATATGCACTCTGGAGCCATGTGCAGTGGTGCATTCCTGTAATCCCAGTACTTGGGAAGCTGAGACAGGAGGATCACAAGTTCCAGGTCAGCCTCAGCAACCTAGAGAGACCCTCAGCAACCCAGATAAACCCTGTTTCCAAAGAAAAAATAAAAAGAGGGCTGGGGGTACATCCCAGAGGTAGAATTCCCCTGGCTTCAATCCCAGTACCACAAAATAAATAAATAAATAATAAAAAGGGCTGAAAGTTTAGCTCAGAGGTAGGATGCCCCTGGGTTCAATCCCTAGTACCACAAAATAAAAAAAAAAATAAAATAGGGCTGGGGGCATAGCTCAGATGTAGAATGCCCCTGGGTTCAATCCCCAGTACCGCAAAAAGAAAGAAGAAGAAAGAAAGAGAGAGAGAGAGAGAGAGAGAGAGAGAGAGAGAGAAGGAGGAAGGAAGGAAAGCTGGAAGTGTAGTTTAGAGGTAGGATGCCCCTGGGTTCAATCCCCAGTACCAAAAATGAATCAGTAAACAAATCATGCAATTACAGAGATTCTTTCTGGTAGATGATTTGGCTGTGTGACTCACTTCTTATCCTTATTTCTTTGCTCCTTGAGGAGACACGAATGAACACAGGAAGCACATTTTCTGAACCGAGCCCTACTCTCATCATGATAGAAAAATCCACTCTTGATGGATGACTCCTGTACTCGGTGAGACATCAAGCCCTATTACTCATTCATTTCTGCAATTTAAATGCAGGATTTTGTTTTCCAGCGCTACAGACCCATTACCAAAGAGGGCCCAGCTGTTACTTTTTGGCTTCAGGGACATTCTCTGCGAATTCAATGGGTTTTGCCTCAATTCAGAAAATGGCAAGCATTAGGTTTGTTACAATAATTATATATCTCTCCAGGGCTCTCGTAATATCAAGCCAAAGAGAACAGTAGTAGTAATTGGTTAGACTCATCAAAAGGGCAAATTGATTCTCATGATATCTTTTTGCAATGGGCAAGGGTCCATTGAACAGATGGGCCGATAGGCACGATGTTCAAATTACATGAATACCTACCGCTCAAGTGGCACTGTTAAAATACATCCAATAACTACCTTTTCTATATTTATGTTCTCAAAAGCTCAGGTTAAGTAGGATCGGTGACTTAAAGTTTGGGAAAATAATACCGCATTCTGTGGACCTGGTATTTTTGTCCTAAAGCAGAGGCACTAGAAAAATATGATGGAGACTCCAGCCTCAGGTTTTTCTCCCCCTAAAGGAAAAAGATGCTTCTTTGCTACACTTTACTGCTAACATGCCCTAAGCATTCTGACTTATTTTTAGCAAATAAAATATTTGACCCTTCTTCAATTGTTCCAAGTCTACAGGATCAAGCAAATGCTGTAAGTGGTGTGTGCATTGTGCTGAAAGAATTTAGGAAATGCCACCCCAAAATATGCCACTTTGGCATGCTGGTGACTTCAGACTGAGGGCACTTGAAGAACAGCACAGGCAGGGCAGGGGGCTTCCTCAGAACTTCCCTTATCTGCCTAAAGACAGATCCTTCAAAAAAAATGAAATTGTCATAAATCCCCCTCCCACCCCCGCCAGAATCTCATCAACCAGAGAAGGTTAACCGTATCACAGGAGAGGAGATCCCTGCCCAGAAAGACTTTTTATCTACATATAAGACAACCTCAATTCACCATCCATTCCCTTCCTTCACCTTTCTATGACTTGTGTTGCCACCACCCCCTAGAAACCCCAAGTCTCTTGCTTCTTTCTGTAGCTCGGGGCTATATAAGCTTTTATCTTCTGATTCTTACCTGAGTTTCATATTTTGTGGGACTCCTATGAATCCATATATAATTAAGTGTGGGTTTCTGACTGTTGATTGACCTACTGTCAGCTTATTTCAGACTCAATTTTTGAACCCTCAGAAGATAAAGGGTATGCATCCCCTGCCTTACAGTTCCCAATTATATACTGAGAATCCCACCTCATATTCTTCATTAAAGAAGTGAGAAAGGACACAGGCACAGTGGTGTGTGCCAGTGAATCCCAGTACTTGGGAGGCTGAGACAGGAGGATTGCAGGTTCAAGGACAGCCTCAGAAACTTAGCGAGACCCTGTTTCAAAATAAAAAGGCTGGGGATGTAGCTTGGAGGTAGAATGCTCCTGGGTTCAATCTCCGGTACCAAAAAAAAAAAAAAAAGTGAGAAAGGGTAAAACCAAAATGTGGTAGTTTTAAAATTATTATTTTCAAGCCAGAAGTGGTGCTACATGCCTGTAATCCCAGTACTTGGAAGGCTGAGTCAGGAAGATCACAGGTTTGAGACCAGACTCAGCAATTTAGTGAGGCCCTGTTTCAAAATAAAAAAACAAAATAGGGTAGGGGGTATAGCTCAGAGGTAGAATGCTCCTGGGTTCAATCCCCGCTACCAAAATTTTAAAAAATAATAATAAATAAATAAGAATAATAAAAAATAAAAAGGGCTGGGAGTTGTAGCCCAGAGCTAGAACACCCCTGGTTCCATCCCCAGTACCAAATATATATATATATATATATATATATATATATATATATTTTTTTTTTATATAAGTATATATATATTATATATATGCATACATATATATATATATATATATTTTATATAAGTATATATATATTATATATATATGCATACATATATATATATATATATATAATATATGTTTTCAACATTGTTTTTTTCTAAAGTTTTTCTTCTTAGTGCCATGGCCTTTGAAATGGTTTTGGAGGTCCAAGCTTACTCATTGCAACCAATCTTTTTCTTAGCAGAGGAGAAAATAAAGGATGGAGTGTGTCAAAGTTTAACAGCAGCTAAAACCAAACTTTCTCCATGGGACCTGAGCGGTTGATGTGATATTAGGGCGGCTGTTTATTTGCGATGTGTGGCTCTGGGTCGGAAATTGGATTTTTGTTTCTGAAATGAAAATTGTGTTTCAGTTTCACACCACCTAAAGAGGAAAATGGCCACCTGGGGTCAGCGTATCAGATCGGCTGGTCATAGGAATGAAAGAAATTATGTTTTAAGTGAAACAGTACATGTACTCGAACTTAACAGAATTTACAAATGTCACAGCTTCAAAATATTCTATCCATTACAAAGTTTGGTTACATCAAATTGGAAAACATACTTTTATTAAGTGACTATTTCCCCCATGTCATTGTATTCACCCATTACATAGGTATATTTTGGCTATTTTTTATACTAAAATGTTGTAACTGTTATATGTTTTGTATTATGTCATCCCAGAGTTGTTAGTGATGCTGCACGAGTCCTGATTGAATGAAAAACTATATAGTCACCTTAATTATACTCTAATCATTCCACTCTTCATTTATTTTATTTTATATTTTAGTTAATTTATTTGTGCCACTAGGGATTGAATCCAGGGGCATTTTACCTCTGAGCTACAACCCCAGCCCTATTTTATTTTGAAACAGAGTCTCCCTATGTTGCTGAGGCTGGCCTCAAACCTGTGATCCTTCTGGCTCAGTCTCCCAAGTACTAGCATTATAGGCATGTGCACCACCACTTCCGGTTCCACTTTTCATTTTATTTGATGCATTTGAACTTAAATTATACTATCTCTGGTATTAATACCACTAAATTTATTCCTTTATTGTTTATATTTGCCTAGTATCTCTTTGATTATGTTTTCATTTTTAACCTCTTTGGTTGTTTTAGGAAAGTTTCTCTCTCTGTCTTTCTGTCTCTCTCTCTCTTCCTCTCTCTCTCTATTTTCATTTATTTATTTTCTTTTTTGATACTGGGGATTGAACCCAGAGGCATTCTACCTTTCAGCTACACTCCCAGCCCTTTTTATTTCTTGTTTTGAAACAAGGTCTTGCTAGATTGCTGAGAGTCTTGCTACATTGATGAGGCTGGCCTTGAACCTGCGATCCTCCTGTCTGAGCCTTCCAAGTACTGGGATTACAGGCCTCTGTCACTAGGCCCAGCTTGGGTGAGTTTCTTGTAGAAAGTACTTCTTATCTATCCTGAGGGTTTTATTCTTTTTTTTTTTTTTTTTTTTTTGGTGGTACCAGGGATTGAACCCAAGGGCATTCTACCTCCAAGCTACACCCCCAGACCTATTTTTTATTCTTTATGTTGAAACATAAGTTGCGGAGGGCCTCACTAAGTAGCTGGGGGTCCTGGGGGTGTAGTTCAGAGGTAGAATGCCCCTGGGTTCAATCCCTAGAACAAAAAAAAATGTCCCCAAACTTGCACATTCTTCCTAAAGAATCACAATGTCAGCTGTATTCTTACAAGGGAGGAAACTGAAGCCGAGCAATATTAAATGACTTGTCCAAGTTCATACAACTAGAAAGAGACAGGTATTCTTCAGGCGTTACTATACTAAGTTTATTGCTCTTTTCTCTGTACACACTGCACTCTGAAATATAAAGTCACTCACATCTGAAATAAAACTTTACTGTTCACCACCTTCCCACTCCTTGTTTTTAAAGATCTATAAAAAGCCAGACATGGTGGTGCACGCCTGTAATCCCAGTACTTGGGAGGTTGAGACAGAAGAATTGCAGGTTCCAGACCAGCCTCAGAAACTTAGGGAGACTCTTAGTAACCTAGCAAGATCCTGTTTCAAAATACAAAAATGAAAAGGGATGGGGGTATAGCTCACAGGTAGGAAGGCCCTGGATTTGATCCCCAGTACTTAAAAAAAGTCTACAAAGGAAAACAGAATAAAAGCACAGGAAAAATGGGTGATACCTGACTAGAATTGTTGCAGAGGAAGCTGTCAGACTGAGTCTCCTCCAAATGTGAGTGCCTCATCATTTAGTCTTTTGATATAATTTTCTTCAGGACACTCATTATTTTCTGACTCAGAAACTAACACCCGTGTGTATTCTAGTCTCCTTATTTCCCAGTCATTTGTTTGTCATATAGACATGGTCTGAATGTGTAGCAATTATTAAAAATGCTTCCCAATCCTTGAAGGTTCACATGATACTTCGCTTTCCGTTGATAAAATTGTTTCTTCACAACTCATTGCCCTGGAAAATATCACATATACAGAAAGAACAAAGAGAAACAGGTTCACTGAAGTCAAAATCAAATAGAGAATTTCAGAGCAAAATAAAACTTCCAGAAAGGGTGTCATGGTCAAGAAAGAGTCCAGGTAGGCTGGGGAAATGACCAGTTGACAAGCATTTGCTCTGACAAGTCCTGTCCTGCCTTTCTAGGTCAAGACTAAGATGACAGCTGCCAGTACCTCTTACCCACAAGCTAGAACTAATGCCTTACATTTACATGGTAATGGGGATCTTCACAGCACATCTTCATATTGTAACTAATTTGATTCAACAACTCTATGAGGTAGGCTAAGTAATTGAGTATGCTAATTTTACAGAGGCACAAAGAGATAAAATAATTTTTCCAACGTTACATAGTTACTTAATGCTAAGATTAAATGTCCAATGATTTTTCCAATATGACACTTTCTGTGACTATGGAAACTTCGTATTCAATAAGTCCAACCTTTTTGATGTACAATAAGTGCTAGAGTTTGGCTCCTGATATGTTCTGATATTCTTATGTGATAGAGACTTGGTAAGCAGCGTGTGGCACTACTGGGAGTGTTGGAGTGTTTTGGGGGTAGGGCCTAGTGGAAGGAAGTTAGGCTCTTGAGGGAAGGTCCTTAAAAGAGATATTGAGATTCTGGCTTCTTTCTCTCTATCTCTCTTTGCTTCCTGGCTGCTGTGAGGTCACAAGTTTCCTCTGTTCCATGCTCCCCATCAAGAAGTATTGCCTTGCCACAGTCTCAGTGGCAACAAGGCCAAGAGACCATGGACTGAGTCTTCTGAAACCATGAACCCAAATAACCTTTCCTCCTTTTAAGTTGTTATCTTAGGTATTTTGTAACAGTGATGGAAAGCTGACTGATACATTCAGGTTTTCAATATGTATGAAAACAGCTATTTTAGCGTGCAATAATTTAACTTTTGAGACCCTGTTTCAAAGTAAAAAATAGAAAGGGCTAGGGTGTAGGTCAGTACTAGAACCCTCCCCCCCGTTCAATCTCCAGTACTGGGGCAAAAGAAAAAAAAAGGAAATGGCTAAAATAAAAGTGTAAATTAGTTTTGGGCCATTATTGTTGCTGGGGTAGGTGGTATTTGAAATATATATATATATTAATCTGAAACTCAAAGCCAGGCCTTTCTCAATATCTGTCTCTAAATTCTTCTTCTCCTCCTCCTCCTCCTTCTTTTTTTTTTCTTTTTGGTGTTAGGAATGGAACCCGGGGCCTTGTGCCTACTAGGTGGATGCTTTACCACTGAGCTACATCCCCAGACTGACTCTAATTTCTTTATCGAAATATTAGTATAAGTTCAAGGAAAGAAGTTAATATTTTATTATTTTAAATAGGAAAGATAATAATGCACTTGCAGATCCTATCTGAAATACAGGTTTCTTCAGATATCAGCAAAAAATAAAATTTTTTTGTACTGAGAATTGAACCCAAAGTCATTGTACCTCTGAGGTATAACCCTACTCCTTTTTTATTTGAAACGGGGTCTCCCTAACTTGGTGAGGTTGGCCTCGAACCTGTGGTCCTCCTGTACTGGGATTATAGTTATGCGCCACCATGTCCAGCACCAAAACATTTTTAAATACCTAAATTACCATCTATCAACATGTCTGCAAAATATAAAGCAGATAGAATACCAAATACATAATTCATAATAATTTACTACCAGACGAACTCATCAGTGGGTCTGTTTTAGGCAATATTCCATGATATTGATTGAACAGTATTTTGCCGATTGCATTTCCTTTAACATTGCAAAAGACAAGTGCTAGGATGTAAACAATGGAAGAAGCAAACAGTGGAACTGAAAATGGGTTACTCTTCAAGAAAGATTGGGGAAGGTGACAGTGATATTCAAGACAGAATCCTATCAGAACAGTGTACATACTGTTGGAGTATGTTTTATATTCTCTGGGCAGTACTGTTATGTAAGGTAATCATTTTTGTTGGAGTACCTTTCAAGTCC
>PVJS01053548.1:0-13254 GCA_004027185.1 Glis glis | reverse complement strand
TTTTTTGCGGTACCGGGGATTGAACCCAGGGGTGTTCTACCTCCGCGCTACACCCCCGGCCCTATTTTTTAATACTTTATTTTGAAACTGGGTCTCACGAAGTTGCGGAGGGCCTCACTAGGTAGAGAGAGAGAGAGAGAGAGAGAGAGACAGGGAGAGAGAGCTGACACTGGCCTCGAACCCGGACCCTCGGGTCTCCACCTCCCAAAGTACTGGGATTACAAGCATGCGCCACCACGCCCGGCTTCTACAGCTTTTTTAAACTTATAAATATTTGTTGTTTTAAAGAAAAATGTCTGCTTATAGGAAAATGCTTTCATAATTTAATTATTATTTTTTTTTGCAGTACCGGGGATGGAACGCAGGGGCGGTCTACCTCCGCGCTACACCCCCGGCCCTATTTTTTTTATGCTTTATTTTGAAACCGGGTCTCACGAAGTTGCGGAGGGCCTCACTAGGTAGAGAGAGAGAGAGAGAGAGAGAGAGAGAGAGAGAGCGCACGCGCATGCACGCATTCTGAGGCTAGCCGCGAACCTGGATCCTCCGGTCTCTGCCTCCCAAAGTACTGGGATTACAAGCGTGCGCCACCACGCCCGGCTTCATAATTTAATTATAAAATAATAATTTGCTAAATTATTGGACAGCAGCAAAAGGAAATTAATAGCCATCCCATGTAGAAGTACAAAACCTTCCAAATGCTCAAGTTTATTCCAAGTATTTTCTGATGCAGTCTAGCCAATTTCTAACAAAGGGAGCACTGAAAGAAGACCGAAGGGATGAGCATCACTTCAAATGGCAATGACTTTGAATTCCCTAAGGATACAGTTCTGGGTCAGCTCCTTGGAATCTGAATCCAGAGAGAGGCAGGCCAGCCATTCCCACCTAACCTCTGGGTCATTCTTCATTTATATTGTTCTGAAAAGATGAGGCTGTATTTCAATGCTGCCAAGAGGATCATGACCCAAACGGATACCCAGAAACCCTATTACCTCATTCTGCATCTACATCTAATTCATTCACCTTCTTTCTCTTTGATATAGTCTCCAGACTAACCTTATTCTTTCCCTGAACTAAATCCCAGCAGAAAATAAATTTTAAATTTTTCTAAAAAGTAATTATAGCCGGGTGCAGTAGCACACGCCTGTAATCTCAGTACTCAGGAGGCTGAGACAGAAGGATCTCAGGTTCGTGGCCAGCCTCAGAAACTTAACAAGACCCTCAACAACTTAGCAAGACCCTGATTCAAAATAAAAAATAAAAGCCGAGCGTGGTGGCGCATGCCTGTAATCCCAATACTTGGGAGAATGAGGCAGGAGTATCACAGATTTAAAGCCAGCCTCAGCAACTTAGCAAGACCTGTTTCCAAATAAAAAATAAAATAAGGCTGGGGGCATAGACTGGAGGTAGGAGGCTCCTGGGTTCCATCCCAACTACCACAAAAGAAGGGAGGGAGGGAGGGAGGGAGGGAGGGAGGGAGGGAGGGAGGAAGGAAGGAAGGAAGGAAGGAAGGAAGGAAGGAAGGAAGGACGGACGGACGATGTAGCTCAGAGGCAGAATGCCCCTGGGTTCAATCTCCAGTACCACAAAAAAAAGTAATTATAAAATGTTTTCATAGGTTATTCAGGTTCTGTGAAAATGTTAAAACAATAAAATAATATTCTCATTGGAGCCCAATGAGAATTATAATATCAATAAAGGCTTTTCCCCTCATAACTAAACAACTAAATATTTTTCTTTTTTTTCCTTTGAGGAAAAATAAAATTAAAGTTTCACCATAATTATAAGCAATATTTAAAAACCCATTCACTAATTCAATAAACATTTACTGAACATATCCTAA
Source organism: Glis glis (assembly GCA_004027185.1). Lineage (NCBI taxonomy): Eukaryota > Metazoa > Chordata > Mammalia > Rodentia > Gliridae > Glis > Glis glis. The sequence continues at coordinate 11,414 of PVJS01053548.1, read as the reverse complement.
CATTCCAGGCATCATGCTGAGAGTCAAGGTTGCAAAAAAAAGATGTGGCTTCTACTCTCAGAGTACATAGTCGATTTAAAAAGAAAGGCAAGAGCAAGCAATTATGTAGTAATATATGCAGAAAGTGAGCAGAGCACAGAGGAAAGGCATCTGAACCAGCTGCCAGGAAAGGCCTGAGAGACAACCTGAGCTGGTTCTTAAAAGATGAGTAGGAGTGGATTAGGTGAAGACGGCAGGAAAGAGCACGATGACCTGGATACACACCTAGAAAGAGCATGAGTACCTGAGTGGAAGACTAAGGCAGTGATAAAATACAGGATGACAGAAAATAATGGAGAGTATGACAGGCTTAAAAATAGGTTGGGGTACATAGCATGCACAAGGCCCTGGGTTCAATCCCCAGTACTTAAAAAAAAAAAAAGAATAAGTTGCGTAGATTATGAAAAGGTGCCTTTTGCAATGTTCAAGAATTTACCTGAGTTGGGCACGGTGTACACGCCTGTAATCCTAGTACTTGGGAGGCTGAGACAGGAGAATCATAGGTTCGTGGCCAGCCTCAACAATGTAGTGAGACCCTCTGCAACTTAGTGATACCATTTCAGCAATCTAATGATAATAAGAAATAAAATCAGTCTGGGGGAGCAGCTCGGAGATAGAATACCTCTGGGTTCAATTCCCAGTACCACAAAAAATTAAAAAAAAACAAGCACTTAATCATTAGAGTGACTACAGGTCACAAAAATTTATTATATATTTTATAAAGATCTAGAAGAGACAGCCAGACATGGTGGTGCATGCTTTAAATCCCAATACTTGGGAGGCTGAGATAGGAGGGTCACAGATTCAAGGCCAGTGCAATGATCTAGGGAGACCCTGTTTCAAGACCCTGTTTCAAAACAAAATAGGGCTGGGGTATAGCTAGAGGTTCTACCAACTCCAAATGCCATGTTTTTCATGAAACCTTCTCTAATCCTTTCAGCCAGAATTAACCACTCCACGTAAACATCTATATTTACTTAAAACGTACTATACATCTTTTCATAAATATCCAGCTCATTTTTTAATAGTCCTGCAGTATTCCACTATCTAAATGCCACAAGTTTTACTCAAAGGTCACCCACAATTTTTCTAAAGTGTCAACATTTTCAATATAGAGAATATAAGAATAATCCTATAATCCCACTGACCAGATAATATTTGTTGATATTTTTTTAAAAAGCAAAAGCAAGCCAGGCGTGGTGGCACACACTTGTAATCCCAGTACTTGGGAGGTTGAGACAGTAGGAACCGGGTTCGCAGCCAGCCTCAGCTACTTAGTGAGGCCCTCTGCAACTTAGTGAGACCCTGTTTCAAAATAAAGAATAAAAAAATAGGGCTGGGGGTGTAGCTCAGAGGTAGAATGCCCCTGGGTTCAATCCCCAGTACCGCAAAAAGAAAAAAGCAAAAGTAATATATGCTCATGATTAGAAAACTCAAACAGTGCAGAAAAATATTTTCTAGAATTATAACAGTAACTTGAACAAAGTAAAAGGTAAAGAGAACCAAACTAGAGAACTATGAAGAGTAATAAGAATTGGGGAAGAAGCCCAAGTTCACAAAACTAAACATTCACTGAAATTGTTTTTTTTCCCCCATAGCAAAATGGGCCCATTTTAAAGACCTATTCTTAAAAATGATAGCCCAATATAAAAATGTCCTAGCTATGTTTCTTTTTTTGTTTTTTGTTTTGTTTTGTTTTGTTTTTGCGGTACCGGGGATTGAACCCAGGGGCATTCTACCTCTGAGCTACACCCCCAGCCCTATTTTTTATTCTTTATTTTGAAACAGGGTCTCACTACGTTGTGGAGGGCCTCACTAAGTAGCTGAGGCTGGCCATGAATCCGGATCCTCAGATCTCAGCCTCCCAAGTACTGGGATTACAAGCGTGCGCCACCATGCCCGGCTTCCGTGTTTCTGTCAGGCACCTTGAGTGGTCTTTTTTTTTTTAACAGTCTCTACATATCAGGAAAGGAAAATAAACTAGAAGCAATCAGTCATTGGCAAAAATCAATGGAACTTCCCATAAAGAAGTTAAAAAACTTTCTTTTTTTTTTTTTTGGTAGTACTAGGGATTAACCCAGGGGCATTCTACCTCTAAGATACACCCCCAGTCCTATTTTTTGTTTTGTTGAAACAGAGTCTAAGTTGCTGAGGGCATCTAAGTTGCTGAGGCTGGCCTGGAATTTGCAATCCTCCTGTTTCAGCCTCCCAAGTACTAGGATTACAGGCATGCACCACCACACCCAGTTTAAAAACTATTTCTAGTGTTCTCTAACTTCCTCTACATAGTATAACTCATGGAAAAAGGCTTTTACTACAGAGTACAGTACTATCCTGCCAAAATCAGATCTGACAGATGTTAGCTGTGCCTACATTACACTACCCACACCAACTCAAGTTTTAATGCAAAAGCCCCCCAAAAGGACTGACTCCAGACCCAACTACATTCCTACCCAATCTTCACACCACAGTCTAGTCTTTCTTTAGCAAAGTTTTCTTCATGTCTTCCTATAGAATTCTTATTGTTATTTGAAGGCAAAACTCAAGTTGCAACTCAACCAGGAAGCCTTCCTCAAACTTTTAACCCTCAGTGATATCTCTTTCTCTCCTTGGAATTTAAAGAGCTTCTTAATACCACATCATATAGCATTTTATTATACTCTACTTTGTCTTCTATTATTTCATGTATATTACTAGACTGAAAGTTCCTTGAAGGCAGGCTTATCTGTATATAAATTTCTGTATCTTCCATAGTACCTAATCAGAGGAATTGCATAGTAGGTGCTCAATAAATAATATTTTAGATGATATCTACTGCAAATTATCTTTTAATAATGTAAATATTAAAACTACACATAATGTTCTAACACTGAAATTCCTAAAGTCTGTTTATGGTTTTGTGTTGCATATGGGCAATATTAGAAATAGTCAAAACAACAAAAATCAATTTCTCAAGCAAGTTTCCAAGAGACAAGTCAATTTGTGACAGCTCTCTCGTTTCAACAAAAAGTTCTTGTTCTTGGAGACATGTAGTGCAGATCTGCTGAATGAGCTGGCAGCTATTTACTTTCAATTCTTCAAAACTAATTTTTTCATACAGCTGTGTTTACTCACAGCATGTCTCATTTATGCTGGAGGTGTAAAACAGCAAACCCCAGATCTCTCCCCCTCTCCTCTTTATATTTCCCCTTGCCTTTGTTACTTGGCTTTCTGCAATTTGCTAGCCAAAGTTGTAATTAGTACCCCACAGGGATCTATACTTTTCTAATAAAGAACAGCATACTGCACAATGACATGTGTACACACACAGCCATGTGTGTTCCTAACAAATTAGGAATATTTTATACATGCAAGCCTTCAAAAGATCTTAATGGCTAAATGGGAACACTTTACATGGCAGCTGGAACTGGCTCACAACACTGACTGCAGATTGATTCATCCCTTTCTCTTACTGCATACACATCCAATTGCAAGAAGGGAAACAACTCATTTGAGACTGAGTAAGATTATGAATACGGTCCTAAATCAAACCTTAGTAAATAAACCACATTTGCCAAGGAAATTTTTCTCAAATTATTAGAAAAGTTATGGTGTTTGTAATATAACTGTTTACTATGATTTTTCTGTAAAGCCATACTTTTTAGTCAGATTAATAGTCCTTCTGACAATGATTAAAACAGACAACAGGGCTGAGGATATAGCTCAGTGGCAGAACACTTGCCTAGCATATACAAGGCGCTGGGTTTGAGTCCCAGCCCCATTAAAAAGAAAAGAGCTGGGCATGGTGGTGCACGCTGTAATCCCAGGACTTAGGAGGCTGAGACAGGAGGATCACAGGTTCGCAGCCAGCCTCAGCTACTTAGTGAGGCCCTCCACAACTTAGTGAGACCCTGTTTCAAAATAAAGAATAAAAAATAGGGCTGGGGGTGGAGCTCAGAGGTAGAACGTCCCTGGGTTCAATCCTCATTACCACACACACACAAAAGAATATATATGTGCAGGTTCTGGATCCTTTTCTTTATCCCCCTCAATGTCCAGTCTCCTCTGACTCCCATCGAGCATCATTTTTCACTCAATCTTCTATAAAGCTTGTCATTAACCTTGTCAAGCTCCTACCTCTATCCACTGAGAAAAGGAAGGACGTCCAAGTAGAAAAATCATCAGATTGTAAAGTAAAAAACCAACAACTTACTAATCTACAAGGACGGTTCAAATAGGAAGACAAAACTTAGCCCTTCCCACTAGGGCAATATGAATGAAAATTCCTTCACATTCTTGTTCAAATACCCATTAGAACTGGCCTGAGTGCTTGCATTAGCAAGTGTTCCACTAGTAACAATAATAACCAACCTACTTCATTGCAAGTAAAGGCTATAGCAGACCCTTACAGGATTTGGAGTTTAAAACAAGGAATTCAAAAAGTCATATTTACCAATACTGCCTGTAGACTGAATAACAACTCCAATACAGACAGGTTGCATATGACTTATCCAAAATGCTTGAGGGACCAGAAGTGTTTCAGATTTTCAGATTTTGGAATATTTGTATATGCATAATGAGATATCTTAGGGATGGGAACCAAGTCTAAACATGAAATTCATTTATATTTCATATATACTTTATATATCGCCTTGAGACAACTTTATATTTTTAGTGTACCTGCATTGCGACTGTGGCATATCACGTATGATCAGGTGTAGATTTTCCATTTGTGCTGTTATATCAGCATTCAAAAAGTTTTGGATTTTGGGATATTTCAGATTTGGGGTTTTCAGAATAGGTATGCTCAACTTGTACTTACATATATTTTCAAATATATGTAGATGCTGTTATGATTCATAAAATCAAAATGCTTATTGATTTGCTGATGTATAACCTTATCATACATTCTATTAACCAATAGTTACTAAAATATTACATGAAGAACTACTAAAATATTTTACCTTGCAAAGCAGTCTGCATAATTAATGGTTATTAATTAAGGTTGGAAATTAAGGTTAAAAATCATTTCATGAGACTGGGCTCCATGAATTGAAACTGTGTCTAATTCATCTTTTTGTTCCCAGTGACAGAGAGGAGTTATTGAATGACTGTGCTTTTGGGCTAAACTGAATATGGTATTAAACATGGGAATGCTGAATTACCCTTCTGCATGTTTTTCAAATAGGTAAAAGATTTTTAAACTCTAAAACAGGGAGACATGTGAAGTGTGAAGCTCCAGATTTTTCTTAGAAATTGTTACTCACGAACTTAAAATTTCTTACCACACTAATTGGCATGTCTAATCTGTAAAATTCTACTCTAAATATATCTGAAATGTAATCATTCATCATTGGATCACACCCCCATTGGCTAACGGAAAGTTCAGGATTTAATGCTAACCAAAGGGGTTTCCTGCCTTGAGGAGCAGCAACCTCTGACCAAACTATTTTCAATTTCCCTTTGGGAAAAAATAATAATCTTAAAATAATAATTATGCTTTGCAGCAAACAAGAACATTAATATTGATTTCCAGGAGAGGTGCCAATGGCTCTTTGTTATTTAGCACTTTTATTTTTCCTCCTACAACAACAAAAATAGCACAGTGTATAACACTGAATCCTCCCTAATCATCTGCCTCATTTATAAAAATATCAAAAGTCTGTAATAGTTTTAAATGGAAAATGAATGAGCTTTTTTTGAAAATTTAGGGGGAAAACTATAAACAGCAGCAGCAACCCTCCCCGGGGGGGGGGTACCTCTGGAATCACCACGGAACATGTTAAAAATATAGATGCCAGGCTGGGCATGGTGATGCACACCTGTAATCCCAGTACTTGGGAGGCTGAGACAGGAGGGATCACATGTTAAAATCCAGCCTCAGCTATTTAGCAAGCCCCTCAGAAACCTATCGAGACCCTGTTTCAAAACAAAAAATAAAATAGGACTGGGGGTGTAGCTTGAAGATAGAATACCCCTGTGTTCAATCCCCAGTATCAAAAACTAGATGGATGGATGGGTGGATGGATGGATGGATGGATGGATGGATGGATGGGATGGATGGATGAATGGATGGATGCCAAGTCCCCAGCCTGACATCTGTTTTTTTTTTTTTTTTTTTGCAGTACTGGGGATTGAACCCAGTGGGGCATTCTACCTCCAAGCTACACCCCCAGCCCTATTTTTTATTCTTTATTTTAAAACAGGGTCTCACTAAGTTGTGGAGGGCCTCACTAAGTAGCTGAGGCTGGCCGTGAACCTGCAATACTCTTGTCTCAGCCTCCCAAGTACTGGGATTACAAGCGTGCACCACCACGCCCGGCCTGACATCTTCAAGAGTGTTTTTTTAAGCTCCAAAGGTGATTCTAATGATAACTCTTAAATTTAAGCCTAATGGTTCTCAAAGTCCCCAGACCAGTAGAATCAACATCATCTGGGAACTTATTAAAAATATGAATTTCAGACTATAACTGCATCAGAAACTCTGGGGATGATGCCCAGCAATTTGTTTTCACAAACCTCCAAGCGATTAATGCATGCTGTTTTGAGAAACTTGGCTTAAGACCATAATATCCACCCATTCTTCACTAACTCTGTCAGATGAAAATGAGATTTAACTAATACACATAAAACCTAAGGCATGCTTTTCTCATTGAAAAAAAAAATGCATGCTTGTAATACAAATACTTGGAAGGCTGAGACAGGAGGATTGCAGGTTCGAAACCAGTCTCAGCAACTTAGTGAGGCTCTTTGCAACTTAGTGAGACCCTGTTTCAAAACAAAAAAATAGAAAAATGGAGCTGGAGGTGTAGCTCAGAGGTAGAATGCCCCTGGGTTCAATCCCCAGTGCGACACACACACACACACACACACACACACACACACACACACACAAATTAGTTTTGTCTTATTAAATTAGCACTAATGTGATCTTCATTTGGAAAACCGTTCAATTCAGCAGAATCAGGCCTCTTCTTTAAAATCTGTCCAGATTAGGCAAGAGATCCCAAGTTAACATGCTATTTTGTCCATTCTTCATTCCCTGGACAGCAGGAGTTTCTCAACCGTTAAATGGCAAAAAGCCACATGGTTTTTCTTGATTTTAATTTTAAGATTAAATTATGTCTCAATTCAATGATCATTTAATTATCAATTTACAGGAAATACAAAGAACTAAGAACTCTACCATGGAATGGAAATCAGAAAAATCCAGACAGTAGAAATTCTACAGGATAAATGGCCCAGTTTCTTTAATAAACACATAAGAAAAAGAAAAAGCCTGGCGTGGTGGCACACATTTGTAATCTCAATACTTGGGAGGCTGAGACAGAAGGATTTCAAGTTTGAGGCCAGTCTCAGCAACTTAGTGAGACCCTACTTCAAAAAAAAAGGGGAGAAGGGGTGCTGGGGTGTGGTTTGGATATAGAATGCTCCTGGGTTCAATTTCCAGTACCAAAAAAAAAAAAAAAAGACAGAGATAAAGGAGCCGGGCGTGGTAGCGCACGCTTGTAATCCCAGTACTTGGGAGGCTGAGACCGGAGGATCTGGGTTTGCAGCCAGCCTCAGCTACTTAGTGAGGCCCTCCGCAACTTAGTGAGGCCCTCCGCAACTTCGTGAGACCCAGTTTCAAAATAAAGGATAAAAAATAGGGCCGGGGGTGTAGCTTGGAGGTAGAATGCCCCTGGGTTCAATCCCTGGTACTGCAAAAAAAAAAAAAAAAAAAGATAAGAGATAAAGGGATACCTGTAGATTAAAAGAAACCTTAGAGACATAATTAATCACCTGCAATGTGTAGACTTTTTTATTTTTATTTTTGTGTGTGTGTGGAACTAGGGATTGAACCAGGGGCATTCTACCTCTGAGTTACAGCCCCAGCCCTATTTTTTATTCTTTATTTTGAAACAGTGTCCCACTAAGTTGCAGAGGGCCTCACTAAGTAGCTGAGATTGGCCTCCAATTTGCAATCCTCCTGTCTCAGCCTCCTAAGCACTAGGATTACAAGCGTGTGCCACCACACTTAGCTAGACTTTATTTAAAATCTAATTCAAAAAAATGTTTTAAAAATTACATTTAAGCCCAGTGTGGTGGCACATGCCTGTAATTCCAGCTACTTAGGAGGAAGGAGGGATTGCAAATTTCAGCCCAGCTCTGGGCAAATTAGCAAGACCCTGTCTCAAAATATAAAGGCCTGAGAATGTAGAGCCCTTACCTAGCATGTGCAAGGCCCTGGGTTCAATCGCCAGTACTGTCATTGGAAACTGGAACAATAAATATTTGACATTAAATAATTATTGTTAACTTTAGATGTAGTAATGATATTATGGGCTTTATGTTTGTTTTCCTGTGTGTGTGGTATTGGGGATTGAACCCAGAGGCATTCTAACTCCAAGCTATATACCCCCAGCACTTTATTTTTTGTTTTGAAACAGGGTTCTCACTAAGTTGCAGAGGAATTCACTAAGTTGCTGAGGCTGGCTTCAAAACTGTGATCCTCCTGTTTCAGACTCCCAAGTACGAGGATTACAGATATGTGCTACCATATGCAGCATCATGATTTTTTGTGTGTGTGTGATACTGAGGATTGAACCCAGGGGCATTCTACCTCTGAGCTACACCCCCAGCCCTATTTTATTTTTATTTTGAAACAGGGTCTCACTAGGTTGATGAGAGTCTAACTACTTGCTGAGGCTGTCCTCGAACCTGCGATCCTCCTGTCTGAGCCTCCCAAGTGCTGGGATTACAGGTGTGCACCACCATGCCCGGCTCATGATTATTTTTTAAAAAGTAATTATTTTTAGATAAATAGAAAAATATTTGCAGCTAAAAGAATATGATGTCTAGGATTTGCTTCAAAATAACACAGGAGATCTCTGGGCGTGGTGGCTCACGCTTATAATACCAGCATGTAGAAGGCTGAGACAGGAGGATCGCAGGTCGGAGGCCAGCCTCAGCCACAAAGTGAGACCCTGTTTCAAAATAAAAAAGGGCTAAGGGTGTAGCTCAGAGGTAGAATGCCCCTGGGTTCAATCCCCAGCACCAAAAAAATAAAATAAATAATAAAAACACAGGAGGAAAAAAAGTGCGAAGATGTAGAAAGGATATAAGATTGGCCATGAGTTGGTAATTATCAAGGTTAGGTAATGGATATACGGAGTTTGTTATAGTATACAGTCAACTATTCTTTTTATATGTTAAAGTATCCCAAATTTTTATAAGTTTTAAACTACAGGAAGTTAAAAGAGACTGGCAAAGCTCTTACAATAACATTTATCTTGGCCGGGCCAAGTGGCACATGACTGTAATTCCAGTACTTGGGAAGCTGAGACAGGAGGACCGCAGGTTCAAGGACAGCTTCAGCAGTATAGTAAGACTCTCAGCAACCTAGCGAGACTCTTGTTTCAAAACAAAAAATAAAAATGGTGGTGGTGTGGCCTGGAGGTAGAATGTCCCTGGGTTCAATCCCCAGCACACACTCCCACACACGCATTTTTTTCTCATATAGTACCTGAAATAATGAATCAGGAAAAGATTCAAAATAAGACTATTTAAGACTTTGAAAGCTTGAAAACACAAGTCTAAATATTGTACTTTTCAATTTAAGGAAAGAGATGGGTAAAGGACATTTTTGTGAGCTGCTCAGCTTTCCTAAGTGTTTTAATTCTCTAAGAAAACAAATATGTGATCGGTATTTTACCATCCTAGTGTCTAGTCCATACGGATAATTAGGTTGATGACCTCAGCTGTTCCAGATGCCATTAAATGGTTATGGAGGGTATACATATGTCCATTCTTCCCTCGAGCCACTATCAACTTCCTCCTAAATGAGATGATGGAGAAGCCACAGCTGAGGTCCTGAGTGAAATCGCTCACACTGCTTCCTTCATCTCAGTTTACATCAAAAGTGACAGAAAGAAAGAAAGAAAGAAATGGGGAAAAACTTCTGGATTAACAGCTCTTATCTGGAAATATTTTTCCTCCTAAATGTGTATAATAGACATAATTGATAACCTAACACCACTATTGTGGATATAACATGTATTTTTAGAAATATACTACTTAGGGGGTAGGAGTGTAGTTCAGTGGTAGAGTGTATGCTTAGCATGCAAGAGGCCCTGGGCTCAATCCCCAGCACCCTACCCTCCCCAAAAATACACTACTGAAGAAATAAACCAAGACAACAGTGGTTATCTTCCTGTGGAGAGATGTTTCTTTCCACTTTTCTGTATTTTCCAGAATCACAAAATGAGCATGAATCATTTTGATAACCGGAAAAAAAAAGTGTCCTTCCCCTCTACTCCAGGAAGTAAAAAAATTTTATTTTACCACATTAGGTAGTAAATTATAAGCCTAAGGTCTCGAGCCGGGTGTGGTGGCACACGCTTGTAATCCCAGTACTTGGGAGGCTGAGACAGGAGGATCACAGGTTTGCGGCCAGCCTCAGCTATTTAGTGAGGCCCTCTGCAACTTAGTGAGACCCTGTTTCAAAATAAAGAATACAGCCGGGCGTGGTGGCGCACGCTTGTAATCCCAGTACTTGGCTAGGCTGAGACCGGAGGATCCGGGTTCGTGGCCAGCCTCAGCTACTTAGTGAGGCCCTCCGCAACTTCATGAGATCAGTTTCAAAATAAAGTATAAAAAATAGGGCCGGGGGTGTAGCTCGGAGGTAGAACACCCCTGGGTTCAATCCCCAATACTTCAAAAAAAAAATAAAGAAAGAAAGAATACAAAACAGGGATGGGGGTGTAGCTCGGAGGTAGAATGCCCCTGGATTCCATCCCCAGTACCACAAAAAAAAAAATAAAAAATAAAAAATAAAAAAAATAAGCCTAAGGTCTCATGGCACAATTTAACGTATGCCAATTTAATTCAGGCTTTACTTTTATTTTTCTTCTAACCCTATCTTTGCTTGTATCACCAATAGGAACCAGACATCTTTTCCTCACAATACACATCAAATCACTTTGCTTAAGGGAATCCTTTTTGCTCAATCCCTGCTTCCAAGCACCCATACATTGGGATAATGTAAAAATAAATTAAAATTTCATATGGTTCACCTAATGTTCAATCTGATATCAAGTTCAACCTTATTATTAATTACATGTAGAAATTGCTGTTTTGCCTTTTGTTTTGTAGTGCTAGGGATGGAACCCAGGGCCTCCCACTAGAAACAGGTTTTTATAAACATGTCTTCTCAATAATTAAAAAACTACTACATGGGAGGCTGAGAGGCCAGCCTTAACACATAGGCTCTCGGTAACTTAGTGAGACCCTGTTTCCAATAAAAAATAAAATAGGACTGGGGTGTAGCTCAAAGGTAGAATGCCCCTGGGTTCAATTCCCAGTACCACAAAGAAGAAGAAGAGGAGGAGGAGGAGGAGGAGGAGGAGGAGGAGGAG
>PVJS01053547.1:0-13251 GCA_004027185.1 Glis glis | reverse complement strand
AACCTGTGATCCTCCTGTCTCAGCCTCCCAAGTACTGGGGTTACAGGCGTGCGCCACCATGCCTGGCTTCCACTTAGGTTTTTGATTCTCTGTGAATGATAAGCTTCATGAGGCCAGAGAACCTATCCACATTTATATCTCTGGTGTATGGCACATGGTAAACTCTGGTAAGCAATCATTTGTTGATTATACCTATAATACTAGTTTTCTGGTGATAATTCATAGATAATTTATGCATATTTTGTATTATCCTAAATTTAAAGTGTGAGGAAGTAAATTTTCTTTTTAAGTTTGTATATATTTATTTTACTCTGAATAAAGAATAACATTTCTGGGATAATATGTTGAATTTTGGAGGGGAGGGATGTTGAGATTAGAAATATAAGCAAGATAGCTGGGCATGGTGGCACAAGCTTGTAATCCTACTACTTGGGAGGCTGAGACAGGAGAATCATGGGTTTGAGGACAGCCTCAGCAATTTAGTGAGGCTCTAAGCAACCTAATGAGACCCTGTTTCCGAATAAGAAAATCATTCTGGGGGTGTAACCCAGAGGTAGAATGCCTCTGGGTTCAATTCCCAATACCACACACAAAAAATTTAAGAAATATAAGCAAGAAAATAAGCTTTAAAAATAACTTCTAGCCGGGAGTGGTGGTGCAGGCTTGTAGTCCCAGTACTTGGGAGGCTGAGACAGGAGGATCGCAGGTTCTATACCAGCCTCAGCAATTTAGTGAGGCTCTCTGCAATTAAGTGAGACCCTGTTTCAAACTAAAAAATAAAATAAGATTGGGGGTGTGGCTTAAAGGTAGAAAGCCCCTGAGAGTTCCCCAGTACAAAAAAACCCAACAACAACAACAAAACTTATGCCAGGTGTGGTGGCACACACCTGTAATCCCAGTACTTGGGAGGCTGAGACAGGAGGATCGCAGGTTCAAAACCAGCCTTAGCAAGTAGTGAGACACTCAGCAACCTAGCAAAACCCTGTTTCAAAATAAAAATAAAACAGAACTGGGAGTATATCTTGGAAGTAGAATGTCCCTGGGTTCAATCCCCAGTATCACAAACAACAGCAAAATTTCTACTAACATAATAAACTTAACACAAAATCACGGTTTTGAGAATGTACCTCAAACCCTCTTAAGAACTTAGGGCATATAATATGTGCATGTTAGACATATTTTGTTTATAACTTAAGCATTTAAAATTTTATTGTATTATTAAATAGTTGAAGCTCCGGTTTTAATATAGAAGAATTTTTAGGGTGTGTCTTAATACAATTACATAAGGAATTAGTTTACCCGGGATGGTTTATTAATAGCACCTAAAACAACAACTAAATTGCAACACCAAGCTGACTTTAAAGAGAATGGTCCCTAGATTAAATTTTTAAAACCTGAGATTTTGCTTTCCAAGATTCATTAGAATATGTAGGGAAGCACTTAAAAAAACACTTGAGAGAAGTGATTATTTTATGTTTGATACTGAGTTTCTTAGAGTTGAGCTAGAAGAGCTGGTTGAATCCTTTGCTCTGAAGCTGCAGATAAGTCAGCAGGGTCACCTAAAGATAGATTTCCTTAGAGCTTTGGCTGCCTCTGCAACCATTTAGCGTTGAGCAGGTTTCCATAAATGGAAAGAGCAACTGGAGAGAGAGACCTAGCACCTTGCTGAGAGTGTGGGTGATGTGCAACAGGTGGTCAAGCAGGCTTCGGATTTTTAAAATGAATGCTGTCCAAGTGACTGTGTTCAAGGCTGGCCGTTAGCATTGGTGAACTTTGAGACTAAGTGGATCTCCCCTAATCCTCCAATGAAAAGTTTCCTGAAAATAAGTTTTAAAAGATTCATATCTTTAGTGTACGACTTTACAGTACAACTTTATGAAATTTGTATAAACATTTACTTTTTGTTTCTAGAAGGAACATCTTAAGAAAAATATCACATTAGAAACTTATGTTTCAGAACCTTTTCCAAGTAAATTATTCAGTATTTTAAGTCAGAATGCGAAATCAATAAAACGTTAGGATAATAAGGTTTTTCTTAAGTTGCCAACTTTCCTGTAAGGTCAATAGGTTGTCCGTAATTCAACATATAAAAGAAATACCTGTGTGTCTATTGTATGAAAAATCTTATTAGGAACTAAAGATATAAATTTGGGTTAAGATAGCTCTCTTGACCTCAAGGAATTTATAATCTTTGGGAAGTGATAAATCACTATTTATTGGGTTCTTATTTATATGCTAGGCACTGTGCTAAGATTTTTATGGGAATCACATCACTTAATTCTCAAAACTATTTGAAGTAAGTTTCCTGTTCTGTGAAAAAGGAAATTGAGGTTTAAAATGGATTGCTTTAGCCGGGCATGGTGGTGTACGCCTCTAATCCCAGTACTTGGGAGGCTGAGACAGGAGGATCGCAGGTTCGTGGCCAGCCTCAGCTATTTAGTAAGGCCTCTGCAACTTAGTGTTTCAAAATAAAGAATAAAATAGGGATGGGAGTGTAGCTTGGTGGTAGAATGCTCCTGGGTTCAATCCCTAGTACCACACACACACACAGACAAAAAAAAAAAAAAAAGAAAGACAGAAAAGGCTTTATGGGGGAAATTCTGCAAGTCTTCTATAAACTCTTGGAAAAATCTCTTAGGAGAGCTAGGCATGGTGATGTATGCTTGTAATCCCAGCTACTTGAGATGCTGAGGCAGGAGATCGTTTGAGTCCACAAGTTCAAGACCAGCCTGGTCAACATAGTGAGACCCCATCTCAGTAGAAAAGAAACAAGCTGGGCATGGTGGCACACATTTGTAACCCCAGCATTTGGGAGGCTGAAACAGGAGAATCGCAGGTTTGAGGCCATCCTCAGCAATTTAGCAAGACCCTGTCTCAAAATAAAAAATAAAATAGGACTGGAGGTGTAGCCCAGAGGTAGGATGCCCCTGAGTTCAATCCCCAGTACAAGGAAGGAGGGAAGGAATTTTAGGTAAACCTCAGCAAAGTCAAGTGAGATTCTGAAGAACAAGGTTATTGTGAAGGAAGTTCCCAAGTGTTCAGAAGGGAAAGCTAATACATATTGCTATCCATATTCACTCATTCAGGAGAGTCTGTAAGAATGTAACATTTATTAAGTTAATTTAGAAATAAAGTGTTTCTGACTGATTTCTGCTAGGTATTCTGGTTTTTTTAGCTTTAGTGGTAACAAATGACCTCAGAGGCTTGTTAATCTACAACCATCCTCTCCCTGCTCCCCTTCCCAGTTAGTTTTGGGCTAAAATTGATGCAGAGTTCAAATTTCAAGGGTCTTTCTTTATTTCCCTTTGGACAAGATCCAGAAACTTAACCTGTAATCCCAGTACTTCGGAGGCTGAGACATGAAGATCCCAGGTTCATGGCCTCAGCAATTTAGCAAGACCGTGTTTCAAAATAAAAAAGGGATGGGGGTTTAGCTCAGAGGTAAAACACCCCTGGGTTCAATCCCTAGTACCCCCCCCCAAAAAAATCCAGAAACTTCTCATTAATTTCTAACCAGCCTCATTAGTTACTTTGTAAATCAACATTCATTTTACAAAGTATAAATACTGGCTTATTTTGGTTTTTAAATTATTTCTATAATTAATGTAGACAGATATATCTATGGCTTATGTAGAATTATTCAACAGGAAAGTTAATATATTTTTTCTTTTCTTTTTTTTTTTCTGTAGTACTGGGGGTTGAACCCAGGGCGTTCTACCTCTACCTCTGAGCTATACCCCCAGCCCTTTTTTTTTTCCCCCCCGAAACAGGATCTCACTAAATTGCTGAGGGCCTTTCAGGCTGCCCTTGAACCTAAGATCCTCCTGTCTCAGCCTCCCAGGTACTGGAATTACAGGCGTGTGTCACCACATCCAGCTCGCTCGTGCGCGCTCTCTCTCTCTCTCTCTCTCTCTCTCTCTCTCTCTGTCTCTCTCTCTGCCTCCTTCCCTCTTTCTCTCTGCCTCCTTCCCTCTTTCTCTTCTCTCCTCTCCTCTCTTTCCTCTCTCTGCCTCTGAGCTATACCCTTCTACCCCAGCCCTTTTTTATTTTGAAACTGGGTCTCACTAAGGTGCAGAGGGCCTCACTAGGTTGCTGAGGCTGGTCTTGAACCTGTGATCCTCTGTCTCAGCCTCCCAAGTACTGGGATTACAAGCGTGCACCACCATGCCTAGCTTATTTATTTCTTATAGAGTAGTATTTTTTGGTTCAGTAGTGTGTGTAATTCATTTTAATTGAATGGAACTTATTTTTTCCGCAGTGGAAGCATCAGTTCATAGCAGTAATGCACACTGTACAGATAAGACAATTGAAGCTGCTGAAGCCTTGCTTCATATGGAGTCTCCTACCTGCCTGAGGGATTCAAGAAGTCCTGGTATGTGAACTGTTCATTTTTATATTAAACATGCCATGTTATTTCATATTGGAATGAAGACTTTTTTTTATAATGTCAGGGTATTATTGGAGTTTGAAAGGTCTGCTACATATGAATAACTGACTGATAATTGATCTTTATCAAGGTTTCCAAATCTTGAATACTTTACTTAATTTCATAATGAATGATAGAGAAAATGCCCAAAATAGGCATGCAAATCTTTATTAAATAGCTTTTATGCTATTATGTCTACTTCCTTAATCTGGGTAAATTGTAGTCCTTTGGAATCCTTACGAGTATAGCAGATAGGGCCATTTGTCTTTTTTTTTTTTTTTTTTTTTTTTTGCGGTACCGGGGATTGAACCCAGGGGCGTTCTACCTCCCCCCAGGGCCATTTGTCTTCTGTGATCAATTGTACCTCTAATTTGAAATAGAAATGTCATATACTGATTAATCACGCATATTCGAAGGAAGCTGGGACATTAGTATATGTAATAGAATACCAGATAGTAATCTGTATGCATTCTTTTAATGACCTGTTTTTATTCTTTTAGTGACCTATTTTAATGACTTCCATTAAATAAAATTTTAAATATTGAAAGATGTTATTCATTGATCTGTAGTAAAATTTTTTCATATTAAAAAATGAACTATGGGTACATACATACATATTTATAAATCTTAAATTTTGTACCATGTACATGTATTGTCTAAAGAACAATGATGGATATGTGAGAGGGAAATAATGACTAAAGAACTATTATGCTATTGTTTTATTTTCAAATGTTTTCCTAGCTGTCAAAATTAATTCGAAGTTTTGCTATAATGTGCTTAAAAGTGTGAACAGAGGGTTGAGTACTCATGACCTTCAGTGTATGCGTTAGATCATATTGAATACTCAGCAAATTAATTTCTTCAGTATTTAGTTTTTATCCTGCTTTGATTAATTCTCAGTAAACCTCGCCTCTTCAGAACATTGAACTTTCCACATAAGGAACAATAGGGGTGGGAAATTTTAATTTTTCAACTTTTTTTTATAGTGGAAGTGTTTGTCCCTCCTTGTGTATCAACTCCAGAATTTATCCATGCTGCTATGAGGCCAGATGTCATTACAGAAACTGTAGTGGAGGTGTCGACTGAAGAGTCTGAACCAATGGACGCCTCTCCTATTCCTACATCACCAGACAGCCAGGAACCAATGAAGAAGAAAAAAGGTGAGAGCCTTTATAAATTTCTGAGAAAGCAGATGAGTCTTTTTTTTCCCATCAAGGGAGATAGAAAATAATATACACTGTAGATTTAAGATCCATATTATCTTAATTAGTCTCAAAGAAACAGCAAATTGAGATAGTGATTTTGTACTTTAATATATTTATGCTGTTTAAAGGAATTTGTATTTAAGTTCTAAAAATTCTTGCCTAAAAATGAGCTTTTAAGCTGGGTATGGTGGCACATGCCTGTAATCCCAGCTACTCTGGAGGCTGAGTCAGGGAGACCACAAATTTGAGGCCAGTCTGGGCATCTTAGCAAGACCTTGTCTTAACGTAGTTTAGAGAAGCATAGCACTTGCTTTTCTGTTCATTGTGGATGCTAGTCTGTCTGAGAGAGACACAAAAGGGACGGGCACAGACATTTATTAGACATTTGGATTGAATCCAGGGGCATTTTACCTCTGAGCTATACCCCAGCCCTATTTTATTTTTTTATTTTTATTTATTTATTTACTTGTTTGTTTGTTTGTTTACTTACTTATTTATTTATCTATTTATTTATTTATTTTGCAGTACCAGGGATTGAACCCAAGGGTGTTCTACCTCCGAGCTACACCCCCAGCCCTATTTTTTATTCTCTATTTTGAAACAGGGTCTCACTAAGATGCGGAGGCTTCACTAAGTAGCTGAGGCTGGCCACGAATCCGGATCCTCTGGTCTCAGCCTCCCAAGTACTGGGATTACAAGCGTGCGCCACCACTCCTGGCTTTATTTTTTATTTTGAAATGGGGTTTCACTAAGTTGTGGAGGGCCTCGCTAAGTTGCTGAGGCTGGTTGAGAATCTGCAAGACATTGTGCAGTTTAAAAATACTTTTGCTTAAAAACTGGTGAATTGGCCGGGCGTGGTGGCGTACGCTTGTAATCCCAGTACTTTGGGAGGCAGAGACTGGAGGATCCGGGTTCGCGGCCAGCCTCAGCTCTCTCTCTCTCTACTTAGTGAGGCCCTCCGCAACTTCATGAGACCCGGTTTCAAAATAAAATATAAAAAATAGGGCCGGGGCTCTCTCTCTCTCTCTCTCTCTCTTTCTCTCTCTCTCTCTTTCTCCTCTTAGTGAGGCCCTCTACAACTTCATGAGACCCGGTTTCAAAATAAAGTATAAAAAATAGGGCCGGGGGCGTAGCGCGGAGGTAGAACGCCCCTGGGTTCAATCCCCGGTACCGCAAAAAAAAAAAAAAAAAACAACAACAACAAAAAAACTGGTGATTTGACTGGTTTGGCACAGTAGGGAGTATTTAATATTTTTTATTTTTCCTCGTTTGAGCTCAGAGGGCTTCATAGATTTTCATATCCTCTGCAGTAAATAAGTAGAGCTATTTCTATCAATCCTGTAGAACAGAAAACAAAAGCTTTATACCAGGGTTTGTTTCTGTTGCTATATTAATGTAAAAGGTTAGCAAATTGAAGCTCTGACCATGTAAATAATAAGATTAGTAATACCTAACCTGCCATATACATTGAAATTACTACCAACTAACTGCTTTATTTAAAATTGCATATGTTTTTAATTTGCTTTTAGAAGCAACTTTTCATGTACACTGAGTATTTTAATTCACATATTAATGCATAGTTTAATGAATAATAGGTTATCAGAATTTGCTAATCATGCTTCTGTTATCTTGTTTCCAGTAAATTATTTCAGTGTCTTATTTTTTTAGTTGGCCGTAAACCAAAGACCCAGCAGTCACCAATTTCCAATGGGTCTCCTGAGTTAGGTATTAAGAAGAAACCCAGAGAAGGAAAAGGTAATTTGGGAGGGTTATTTTGGAATTTTTTTGGTCAGGTGACTTTTTTTGCATTTATAAGGAAATTATTTCTAGTATGTGCATATGGGAGTACTATCTCTGGTAGTATTTCTTAATCAGGGATACATCAGCATTACCTGGGGCACTTCATGAAAATTTTTGTGCAAGATCCCTACCCCAAAGATTCTATAGCCATAGCAACACTGTGGGACGTATAAAGAAACAGGCATTTATATTTATAGACCTCCTTAGGGCAATCTGATGCACATTCTTCTTAGGGGCATTGTTTTAGGGAATGTTATGTATGTATGTGTGTGTGTGTGTATGTGTATATATATATATATATATATGTGTGTATATATATATATATATATATATATATATATATATATATAATTAGCACTTCTCCCCACATAGAGCCTCTTGAAAAAGGTTTACAGCTAAGACTTGTTTCTGAAACATAATTTTTAATATGCATTTATTGGTGTGTTGTCATTATATATATCATAGTAAGATTCACAGTGATACATTCATACATGCACACATCTATTGGTATATTTCTTTTCCCTCTTGGTTCTGCCCCACTCCTAGCTCCTTCTTCCCTGCGCATGATAGTAAGATTGGTAGTAAATATAACATTATTTTGAACTGTTCCCTTCCTCAAACCTCATATTTTCCCTGCTTCCCCCACTCCCCTTCCATTATTCTACTGGTCTCTCTCCTCATTTATCCGAAGTCCCTTTTGTTTCCTGTTTTCTCTCTAGTGTTCACAATATGAGAGAAAACATATGACTCTTGATTTTCTGAGACTGGCTGATATCATTTAGCATAATATTCTCTACTTCCATTTTCCTGCAAATGGCATAATTTTGTTCTGTTTTGTAAAATTCTATTGTGTGTATATACCACATTTTCTTTATCCATTTATCTGTCCATGGACACTTTGGTTGGTGAAATATAATTTTTTAACTGGCAAGAAGTAATACAAGAATTCAAGATAAGCTGAATTTGATTTTTTAGTTAACAGATTTCAGCAATGAGTCAAAAAAACCAGGATATTTTACTACAACAAGCCTCCCCCATTCTATGCTTTAACTTTTTGATTCCAAGTGACATTTCAGTAGTGATTGTAGGTGTGTTCTGTATCATCATATGATAACCAAAAATTAATCACTTTCATAATATTTTCAGGCCAATATTCAATAGATAAATTTTACATTAATATGTTCAAATTTATTCTATCCTTAGTAGGTAATCTGACATGTATCTAGTAACAACAACAAACATCAAGTCTCAGCCAGGTGTGGTGGCACATGCTTGTAATCCCAGTACTTGGAGGCTGAGATAGGAGGGTCACAGGTTCGCGGCCAGCCTCAGCTACTTAGTGAGACCCTCCGCAACTTAGTGAGACCCTGTTTCACAATAAAGAATAAAAAATAGGGCTGGGGGTGTAGCTTGGAGGTAGAATACCCCTGGGTTCAAGTCTCAGTACTACAAAAAAAAAAAAAAAGTCAAGTCTTTTGAAAGCCTTTTACAAAAAAACTTGGTATTTAGTTAGACCAAAATAAATAAATAAATAATAAATAAATAAAATCCATTTACACTGAACACTATTCAAGAGCTGATAAATCAATTTGGGATAGATTTTGGGTACTTTTTTTTTTACTTCCTTGTCTGTCTTTGATCATTTCACATTTTTAATGTCTTATGTTTTGTCTTTTTTTTTTTTTTTTTTTAAGTGCTGGGGATCAAACCCAGGGCCTTGCACATGCCAGGCAAGAGCTCTACCACTACCTATGTCCCCAGTCCTTTATTTTTTCATGTATATTGAAAACTTTAAAAGTTACATTGTAAGAGTAGCCAGGTGTGGTAATCCCAGTACTTAGGAGGCTGAGGCAGGAGATCACAGGCTCAAGGTTAGCCTCAGCAATTTAGTGAAACCCTGTTTCAAAATAAAGAGGACTAGGGGTGTAGCTCTCAAAGGTAGAGCGCCCCTTGGTTCAGTCTCCAGTATTCCAAAAAAGAAAAGAGCAGTAAATTTTATTGATATCAAGTCTAAATTGACTAGAAGTCCAGAAGAAAGTGGTCAGTGAATTGCTTAAAAGGTTGAGGGTTTTGCACTGTACAAAACATGTTTCTCAGAATTCATATCTTAGCTGGGCGTGGTTGTGCACCCCTGTAATCCCAGTACTTGGGAGGCTGAGACTGGAGGATCGCAGGTTCGATGGCCAACCGTAGCAAGTAATGGTATTCTCATCAACCTAGTGAGACCCTGTTTCAAAAATTATAAAATAAAGCTGGGCGTGGTGGTGCACGCTTGTAATCCTAGTACTTGGGAGGCGGAGACCGGAGGATCCGGGTTCGCGGCCAGCCTCAGCTCTCTCTCTCTTTCTCCCTGTCTCTCTCTACTTAGTGAGGCCCTCCGCAACTTCGTGAGACCCAGTTTCAAAACAAAGTATAAAAAATAGGGCTGGGGGTGTAACTCGGAGGTAGAACGCCCCTGGTTTCAATCCCCGGTACCGCAAAAACAAAAAACAAAAAAAAAATAGGGCTGAGGGTGTAGCTTGGACGTAGAATTCCCCTGGGTTCAATCTCTAGGACCACTAAAATAAAATAAAAGAATTCATATTCCGGTGAATCAAAGAAAGTATATTTCTTACAAAAAGGTTCTAAGACTGATGCTAAAGTTTTGCACATTTCATTACCTATTGTTTGCCTATTTAATAAAGTTAATAGTGCCTTTTGATGAATTTTGATATGAAATTTGGGCTTAAAATACACATAGGTGTACATTAACTTTACTGAGTTCAAATCTATGTAAATTAATAAACTTGATTATATTTAATTCAGTTAATTTTGTGCTAAGGATTTTGCCTTTACTGAAAAAATTCAGGACACAGTGATTATCTGATAGTATAAAATCCAGGACCTCTATTATTTTAGTATGATAACTAATACCATGTATTTTTAAAAACCAGCAAGTAAGCTGGGCATGGTGGCACAAGCTTGTAATCCCAGTACTTTGGGAGGCGGAGACCAGAGGATCCGGGTTCGCGGCCAGCCTCAGCTCGCTTGCGCCCTCTCCCTCTCCCTCTCCCTCTCCCTCTCCCTGTCTCTCTCTCTACTTAGTGAGGCCCTCCGCAACTTCGTGAGACCCGGTTTCAAAAATAAAGTATAAAAAATAGGGTGTAGCGCGGAGGTAGAACGTCCCTGGGTTCAATCCCCGGTACTGCAAAAACAACAACAACAAAAACCAGCAAGTAGTACTTCGGAGGCTGAGACAGGAGGATCGCAGATTCATGGCCAGCCTCAGCTACTTAGTGAGGCCCTCCGCAACTTAGTGAGACCCTGTTTCAAAATAAACAGTAAAAAGTTGGGCTGGGGGTGTAGCTCGGAATTAGAATGCCCCTGGGTTCAATCCCCAGTACTGCAAAAACAAACAAAAAAACCCGCATAAACCCAGCAAATAAGCATATTTAGAATTTTTGTTATAAAAAAGTAGCTTATTTGCATTTATTTATATTAATGAATTTAACGTCTCATTTTTGCTTTGTTTTTAAAGGAAACACAACCTATTTGTGGGAGTTTCTTTTAGATCTACTTCAAGATAAAAATACTTGTCCTCGATATATTAAGTGGACTCAGAGGGAAAAGGGCATCTTCAAGCTTGTGGATTCGAAGGCTGTCTCCAAGCTTTGGGGGAAGCACAAGAACAAGCCCGACATGAACTATGAAACTATGGGACGGGCCCTGAGGTACAAGCATGTCTTTATATTGTCTGTTAGCTGTTTAACTTAAAGAGAAGCTCAGAATCCCTTACTATAACTTTGGGAGATAATCTTGAGGAGTCTTAGGTTTGGAAGTAGGTGGGGAGTGAGGGGTTTGGTTTACATGCCTACAATTTCAGCATCATTGGAAAATATGTTTTTGCAGGAAATGTGCTTTTATCTTGGAACTGTTCCTTAATAGAAATTGTTAAGTTGAAGGCTTTTTAAAAAATTAAAACCAAAGTTAATTTACTTTTTTCGTGGGAATTTGCTATAAAATGGTTTATCAGCTGGGCATGGTGGTGCACACGTGTAATCCAAGGACTTGGGAGGCTGAGACAGGAGGATTGCAGGTTTGAGACCAGCCTCAGCAAATAGACTCTCAGCAACCTAGAGAGGCCCTGTTTGAAAACAGAAAGGGCTGTGGTTGTACCTTGGAGGTAGAATGCTTCTGGGTTCAATCCCCAATACCACAAAAAATAAAAATAAATAAATATAAATGGATTTATCTTGATCTGAAAATTTTTTCATAAGTTTTATCACTTTGAGAAATCCACAAAACTTGCATTGTAGTGGACATGGTAAGGGTGTTTGTAAATGAACACATTGGATTTTATGTGACAGTAGACATATCCCACAGATTTAAGTGTAGCTTAGGTAATTTTTTCATGTAATACCAGATTGTTTTTATGACCTATATAAATCAGAATAGAATTCCTACCAGTGTCAGTAGAATATTCTGTATTTCGGTTAAATTACTTCCTTTAAGAAAGAGAAGTGAAGCTTTAGCTACTTTATAATTATAATCTTGAGATTATGGGGCCTGTGGCACCATGTTCCAATTCCCTACTCCAAATCTGTAGCCTTATCTGTTAGTCTTCACTGCACGTGGGGATTTTTTTGGGGGGGTAGGGGGGAGTAATACATTTGATTCATTTAGTAATTATTCCCCTTACAGATACTACTACCAAAGGGGAATTCTTGCAAAGGTTGAAGGACAGAGGCTTGTGTATCAGTTCAAGGATATGCCCAAAAACATAGTGGTCATAGATGATGATAAAAGTGAACCCTGTAATGAAGATTTAGGAGCGGCTACTGATGAAAAATCATTAGAACGAGTGTCACTGTCTGCAGAAAGTCTCCTGAAAGCAGCAACTTCTGTTCGTGGTGGGAAAAACTCTTCTCCTATAAATTGCTCCAGAGCAGAGAAGGGTGTAGCTAGAGTTGTGAATGTCACTTCCCCTGGTCCTGATGCCTCATCCAGGTCTCCTACCACTACGGCGTCCGTATCAGCATCAGCAGCGCCAAGGTAAGTGGAGCAAACCATCAGTTATAATGTGCTTACTTCTTGTTGAACAGGCTCCTTGGGAAAAAGGAAATGCCCCTTTGTTTAATGTGTACTAGCTAGCATTCTACAAACCCACTATTGCCAGGACTTTGAAAATTGCTCAATATTTTAAATATTTTTTTGTTCTTGTTACAGTAGATGTCAACTAACCTGAATTGATTTTCATGGTTCTGTAAATGGAAGTTAATGTGGGCTTTAGTTTTTTTTGTTTAATGTTTGTTTCATGGTATTTCATATTCTAAACTTCAGGGATTGCTAATGTAGCTGTAAAAATTGGGAGCAGTATTTTTATACATTTCAGAATTTTTTATTTATCTTTTTGTACAAGAGACTCATTTTCTAACTTAACATCAAATATAACCAACTTCTTTGTTTTCAATGTACTAGGACAGTTCGGGTGGCCATGCAAGTACCTGTTGTAATGACATCACTGGGCCAGAAGATTTCAACTGTGGCAGTCCAGTCAGTTAATGCCGGTGCACCATTGATAACCAGCACTAGTCCAACAGCAGCGACCTCTCCAAAGGTAGTTATTCAGACAATCCCTACTGTGATGCCAGCCTCTGCTGAGAACGGAGACAAAATCACCATGCAGCCTGCCAAAATTATCACCATCCCAGCCACACAGCTTGCACAGTGTCAACTGCAGACAAAGTCGAATTTGACTGGATCAGGAAGCATTAACATTGTTGGCACCCCATTGGCTGTGAGAGCACTTACCCCTGTTTCAATAGCCCATGGTACACCTGT
>PVJS01053546.1:0-13255 GCA_004027185.1 Glis glis | reverse complement strand
AAAAAAAAAAAAAAAAAAAAAAAAAAAAAAAGAAGACCATGGTAGCTAAGTGACAATGAACTGGAGAGGGAAAGCATTGGGAGGCCACTTCAGATAGAACAGGGCCTCCCTAGCGACAGTAGGGTAATGAAGAGAAGTGAGTTTGAAGTCTATTTTGGAAGCAAAATCAGCATGATTTGATTATATACTGGTTATTGACATGAAGGAGAGGAAGAAACCAAAAATGAATATTGGTTTTTGCCTAAAAAAGGAGATTGGTGGCTCCATTTTCAGAAATAGGAAAGACTGGAATAGGGAGTTCAGAATTATGAAGGTAGACAATCAAAAGACAGAGCAGAACATGTTAAATTCAATTTTAAAAAAAGGCATAAAACAACTCACAAATACTTCTGATTTCTATCTGGGGTTGAAATAAATTTTCCTCTATTTTTTTACATTAATTCCTTTAAAAATTCTATAGATTCTGTCCATTTAAAGAAAAAGCCACGTTTATTGGGACTGCATATATTTCAGGATCTGTTTGAGAGCAGTTTTTTTCTTTGGCTAAGACCTCCCAAGCTTTATGAAAACAACTATTTATTCTGGGACACAAGGAGATTTTCAGCCTGTTGCAGCTTTTATTTGCGCTGACAAAAGGAAAGACGGAAGGGTTTCAATGGTTCTTTAATTGGGCCTTACCCAGGTCCCTTGAGCAGAGGATTTGTCCTCACTCACACTTGGTCTTTTTTTTTTTTTCAGTTCTCCTTCCACAATGTGTAAAAAAGCCCCGGTTTCCTATGATGATAGTCCACTAAAATGCTCCCCTTTTCCAATACTCACCAACAATATGCAGCCACCCCTTATTATACATCGTTATTCTGGCCTACTCAGCATCATGCCCTATGTGGAATTTTGTGTGTTCAGTGGTGTTATGATTGGACAACTTTCCTGAATTGGGCAAGGTTTTCCCCTTAAGCCAGCATGCTGGTTTGCCTCTAAGGATATCACTTTATCACTGTAGTTGTGTAATTGAGTTTCGCTTTAGATTTGTAACTGTTCAAAAGGATTCTGTGGATGGATGAAATATATCTTTGGGCTGGAGGATGTGACCTAAAGCTTTGTTCTAGTTCATTTGGGTCACTAGAGAGAAGTTTTTGCCTTGACATTATAGAATGCTGAATTTAAAACACTGATGCTAATCAGATGGTGAAGTTTTTATTTATGTTAGTGTCAAAATATTCCTGTCCCTTTTTGTGGAGGAAATCTACTGGGTTACTGTGGATATTCTTATCTCCTTTCCTAATAAGATAAATGGAATTACCTTTCCTGTTATAGTTTGACAGAAAAAATAAAAAGATTGGATCTGGCTATTTTGGCAAAAGTCCTTAAATCTGAAGGACTATAATCTTTATGATACTATTAGCTATTCCCGAGAAACCACTATTATGAATATAGAGGAAAAGGGAACAAACAAGCATTTTATTTTCAATAAAAAGGAGTAAATTTGGTTCCATTGAGCTCAAGGATCTAAAATGCCTTTCCCAACCCTATTAAATAATATAAGGATATATAGCAACAGCAACAAAGAATGCACTTGGTATATTTATAATAGAAATCTATTTCAGTGAGGAAAACTATATTTTAAACTCAAGGATACTTCATTCTTACAAACATGAATTTGGAATATTTTATTCTGAAGAATTTCCCTTGTCCCACAGTTATAAATATTAATAGAAGTTCAACAGATTCTTTTCAGATTCTAATGTTTAATATTCATTCATATTATGTAGGGAGTTCAATGTCCTGTACAGTACATGTGAATTTTTCTATTATATAAATAAGCATATATATGAAGTCTGTAGGGCAATGATCATTAAAAATAGCAAGGCCCACATATGATGTTAGAGGGCATATCAAAGCCTTCTCAGCTCACTTAATAACAAGAAAGTCACTGGTAATAAACCAAAGGGCTCTTTAAGCTAAGTATTGACTCAACAATGTCACATCTGGGAAGAAAGATGGATTGGTGATTCTGGACAGAGTTAAAAATGCTAACCTATATGAAGTATTTATGAAAGGCAATGAAACAATTTCCTGTGGTGAGATTCTGCAGTCAGACTTTGAAACCTGCTCTTGAATTAGTCTTGGCCCTTTGAGTTGCCGACAACTTACTTCATAGTGCCTTGTTCTTCTCATATAGTCTATACAGTATTTTTAAAAAATCTTATGCAAAAAGTGATTTGGGATTCCATAAAAAGAAAGAAGAACTATATCGAACTTTGTGTTCTCTGAGTTTAATACCTCATCCAGGTAATGAGGAATTGTTTAGCTATGTTAATGTATAGTATTGTTATTTTTAACAAAAGATAATATTTAACTAACCCTGCACTATTGACACTTTCATTCTCTCTTCTCTTTCTCAACATGAAAAAAGTTTATATGACTGATAGATTTAAATCACAAAATAATTTGTATATGGCAGCAATTATAAAGATAGCATTTACAATGTACATACAATGTGCTAGGCAAAGTACCAGGAATTTTGGATGTACTATTCCATTCAGTCCTATAGCATTTCTGGGAGATATTATGTTTACAGCACAGTTAAGTGAAGCCCATAGAGATTAAGAAACCCACTCATGGTCACAGAGCTATTAGTTGAGTCACATGAAGATGTTGGTGTTCCACATTTTTAAATCTACAAAGACAGCAGAAATATCATATGGTTCAACCTCATTTTCAGTGCTGAGTTACAGTCTGAAACTAGATCTGTGTGACTCCAAAGTCCAGTGTACTAAGCTGGATAACAGTTGGTTATTTTTTACTGCTCATGATAATAAAAACCAATCATGAGTTATACGATAAAGAATTAATCACTCACCAAGCTTGAGTTAAAATGAACTCATCATTTATGGCAAGGTTTCTATACATCATCTTAATGTCATTTCAATAGAAAAAAAAGATAACTGCTAACGTGCAGCAGAGAAATGGCACATTTGCAGAGCTTATCACATATTTTCTAAGTTAAATATCTCAGCTGGAGCACAGTTGTTCTTCAAGTATTAAACAGAAATATCTCTCACAAAGAGAACAGTAGGGTTCTTTGAAGTGTGACCTTGGAAATCAAGGTCTGTATGACAGGGCATCATTCAAAGCAGATGTATATCTCCCAGAGACCACAATAAAATTGTTACTGAAAATACTTGTTTCTCTTTAAGAAGAGGGTTCAATAAAACTTCTAAGTCTTCTCAGTAATACTATATAGTCAAGTATTCACAATGTTCTAGGCATAGTACAGAGCATCCCCAAAGAGGCTTCTGATCATTCTCATGGCCAACCACTCACACATGCTCTTCAATGGCTTCCAGATTCAGCAATGAAATAGAGAGATCATTCACTTATATGATTTTTTATTTTTAATATTTTTGTCGGTGCATTATAATCTTACATCATAATGTAGTTCATAGTGATAGTGACATACATGCCCACAGCACTTGGTGAACTTTCCCCCGGCTCCCTTCCCACTACCTCCCCCCATTCTCAGAATACATGATATTGAGATTGGCATTGGTATTCTCACATATGTACATAATGTCAATGGAAATGTTTCCTTCATTAATTCTCCCCCCAGACCCCTCCCTTACTCCACTGAGGTGTCTCCTCCATTATTTGAAGTCCCTCTGGTATCCCAATTACTCCCTAGCTTCTGCATATGAGAGAAAACATATGACCCTTCGCTTCCTGTAACTGGTTGATTTCACTTAACATAATGTTCTCCAGGTCCATCCATTTTCCTGCAAATGACATAATTTCATTCTTCTTTATTGCTGAGTAGAATTCCATTGTGTGTATATCCCATAATTTTGTGATCCATTCATCTGTAGGTTGGTTCCATAATTTGGCTATTATGCATTGTGCTGCTATAAAGATGGATATGCATGTATCATTATAATATTCTGATTTCAGTCCCTTTGGGAAGATATCCAGGAGTAGTATAGCTGGGTCATATGGTGGATACACTCCCCCTTTTCTGAGGAATCTCCACACTGATCTCCATATGGTTGTACTGATTTGCAATCCCACCAACAGTGTAGAAGAGTTCCTGTTTGCCCACATCCTCGCCAGCATTTATTGTTGTTTGACTTCTTGATGATTACCATTCTGACTGGGGTTAGATGGAATCTCAGTGTAGTTTTGATTTGTATCATCCCTGATTACTAATGATGTTGAACATTTTTTTCATACATTTATTGGCCATTTGTATTTCTTCTTTTGTGAAGTGTCTATTTAGTTCAATGACCATTTCTTGATTGGGTTACTTAACACTAAAAAAACCAACCAATAACCCAGTCAAGAAATGAGCAATTGAATTAAATAGACACTTTATATGTTTTAAAGGGTAGCAGTAACTACATTGTCCTTGAGATAAGTAATTTTCTACTCAGGCATTACTTTTCCTCACCTGCTAAGTGGGTGACCAGTGCTGAAGTATTAATTTTCAGTGTTATTTCAGGACCAGGGAAGAGCATGTCAGAGTTGCATGAAGGATGATTGACCCAGCAAATACTTATTAAGCGGTGAATACACACTCCTATTATGCCATAATGTTACTGTCTATTTCTTATTTTCAACCTTGATCAAGATAAGAAGGATCGATGGATGTGTAGCACGTCTGATGGATAGTGGCATGTATTCCCACTGAAGGAGAGTTTCTCATCTTGGAGAAGACAGCTGGTTCCCCAGTCAGGGCGCAGCAATTTTTTAGCCCAGGAGACATTGAGATTGATCTGAAGAGGAATTCTTGACAGGGAGGAAAGTGGTGAAATCTTTTCTGAGGGAGCTCTAGGTAAAGGAATGATCCCATCTCTTAGGGATAGTGTTGTCATGGTCACAGATAAAAATGGACCACAAGGAAGACTTGTCAAGCACTCATCCAGCTCAAGTTTTTACGGTTTCCCAGGACCTGAGGCTCACAAGCTGTCTGAGTTTTACACAATTTTACAATACTGTTCTCAACTTGCAAAGGTTTTGAGATGCCTCCAGAATGATGAAAACCAGGCACTTGTCTGGAAAGCAGAGCAGTGCACATTATTTTGAGCCCTGGCTTACAACTCAGAGTGTTGACAGCTTCACTTCAGACCACAGTAAGGACTTAACTTCAGGATCCTTCAAAACATCTCAGTCCCACAGAGGCAGCCTTTTTTTTTTCCTCTTTGAGTTTCCATCTCTCTTAACAGATTGACATGATTGCAGGTATTATGGAGACAGCAAGTTGAGCTTTTATATTTGAGGCACAGATGATGAGTTCTTTCTAAATTCAAAATAAGGTTCTCAAATACATGTGAGGATCACCATTTATTCAGATGGCATGAAATTTCTGCCAATTCTGCCGAGGAACCCACCTAAATAAACCATAAAGTTCCTAATTTCATCTTAGATATTTCAAAAAGGGCCTGGACAATCTTAATTAATGCACCAACACCCTAATATAAAGCAAACATGAATATAAAGCAATTACTCATCCCAAGACCATGTTGAGGTTGTAGGGAATTGTGGGAGGGTTGCTAAGTAAACTATACAACCAACAAGTTGAAAACCTACATATTAATCCCATAGGTCAAGCCTGAGCCTCTCACCCTCTACTTTCCTCCTTCTTTCCTTTCTTTGTTCCTTCCCCTCTCCAATGCCTGAAGATGTCTCAAATTTCTTCTCAGCTTGGTGGAGCAATGTAGTTCTCCCTCTTGTCTCTCCCAAACTGGTACCTAACCTTTTTAGGGGCTCAGCTGATAAAAGAACCTTCTCATTAAAAGGACTGAAATTATAAGCATCAAAAACGAGCTGATATGACACTTACTATAGCAATGTCTTCATTATAGAATAGTTGCACACCTATTACTGGACCTGTGTTAGTTGCGAGGTCAGAGGGACCATGACAGTTCCCACCTGGACGCCTCGTTGATTATTTTCTCCTTCCTGTACACTGGCTGCCCTCACCTCCTTACAAAACTAAAAGTGGTGGAGTTTCTCCTTGCTCTTTCCTTTCTAAATCAGCAGCTGTGTTTTCTGTTGTTCTCATCTATGGCCTATAAATTCCAGGTCTCTGCATTCATTCATCACCAACAGTGATCTGATTCTCATTCCTGCTTTCTCCTCTATGGACAGCAAATGGAAACTATACTAAGTCACCAACACATCTGGCGTCTATGCTCTGGACCAATTCTTAGCCAACCTGAAGGTCTTTTGTAAATCTCAGCCTGACAGGCACAAGCTCAGGCCAATGCCATAAGTGAAAACACCATTCCAGAGGGCAGGGCAGGCAGAACACGAAGGTGGAATGTGGACACAAAAGGGACTTAGGCTATTGAATGTCCAGGTCTCAGTGCAGATGCTATATAAATCTGCGATTCGGAATTGTTTATGGCTCTAGAAATGTCAGGCAGCTGCAGACTCCAGGCTTTCTTTAACCTTTTGCTCACTGCTTCTTGGACATTTCATGCCTTGCTCGCCTCTACTGAACTTTTTGGCAACCCTAGGAGAAAGTTAAATGGTAGGTCATACTAAAGTTTCTGATTTATTCATGGGTTTAAATGTTCCAAAGCCTCCCATCTTTCATTTCCCTGCCTAAAGGGAGGAGATTATTGGGTTCATATTCACAAAAGGTCTTCTTGAGTTTTCTCTTAAAATCTCATAATATTGTCACAAGGCAATACAACCCTTCCTAGTTTTGATCATAGGTGTGAGTTACTCTATACTGCATAGATTAGTGCATTGCTTTATACTCATGAGAACTCTGGACTGCAGTTCAGTAGAGTCTCATGTATCTATTTCCTTCAGAATTTTTCATTTGAACAGCTGGTGGTATTGAATCTTTAGTTCTTAGCATAATGTCTGGCACATAGAAGACATTCAGAACATATTTATGCATATTTATGCCTATAATCCCAGTACTTGGGAGGCTGAGACAAGAAGATCTCAGGTTCGAGGCCAACTTCAGCAACTTGGCAAGGCCCTCAGTGACTTAGTGAAACCCTGTTTCAAAATAAAAAATAAAATAGGACTGGGGTTGTCACTCAAAGGTAGAATGCTCCTGGGCTTAATCCCCAGTACCACACACACACACACACACACACACACACACACAAATATTAATACATATTTATTTGACTGAATAAATGGAGAATATAAAACATCCAAATCAAATATTTGGGAATTTAGTTTTGCTGAAAGAAACTGCGGTATATACATATCTTCTATACTAGTATTGGGATATATATCCCAGTAATATACTCTATCAAATATTTTTAAAGTCCGTTTTTGATGTATATATTTAGCTAATTTTACACTTTCTTTCCAACCCTGGCATCAATTTTTTACTGAGTTAAGTGGGCGGACAAGTGTTATCTTCCCCACTGAGGACAGCTTGACAGGGAAACCAGAGGCTGAAAGGGGTCTGTTGTTTGTTTTTACTTTGTGTGGAAATGTTCTTACAGAACAGGTTGAGTTATTTCGTTCTCTAATGAAAGAGCATTTTTGTTTTTAAATGTGGGAAATATGTGAAACGAGACTAGTCTATTTTATAACTTGTGCCTATTAATTTAAATGACAACAAATATTTACTTTTATGTATACATATATACATATATTTTATATAAGTGCACATATAAATTATGTATATGAATGTATGTATATTGATATTTACACACATGCCTATATATACATATATATATTTGTTTATGTAGTTTTTCTTCCTGAGAGGGTACCTCAAGATCTATTACTATCATGCGATATTCTATGACATCACTGTAATAATGAGATGGATATTTGCAATTATTTGATGATTGTTAATTAAATTGCCATAATTGGTTTATATGGAAAGCATCAGTTGCATAATAGAATTACAAATTGTTCTGTCTATCATATCATGACTTTTGTAACTGGTCACTGCTCATTATTTTAGGCTGATGATTGCTATTTTATCTGAAACTCTGATTTTTTTAAAACAAAAGCCTGAAGTGGACACTTGACAGTGTTTAGTGACTACAGTTCTCCTTCATTTTTCTTTCTTCCTCTCTTTCCCTTTTCCTGTCTTCCTTTTTTCTATTTATAAAATGTTACCTGTCTGGATTGCATTTATTCCAAGTTCAAATAATTCCACATTCACTCCAATCTTAAAGCAGACGGTTTTGGGTTGTCAAATCACATGGCTGTCCACTTAACTGCAGCAATCATGACCTCCCCTACGCGATCCCAAGGTAAGTGGATTTAGGCCCCAGGCCCATCCCAGTTATTTACAGGATTTCATATTATGCCTTGTCTTTTATAAAAGGTAGACACAATAAACAGACGTATGGAATAACACTCCTGCATCTTCTGTAAAACAATCATTAAAGGCATTCTACATTATGTTAGTGTTTGTCATTCAATGATCCTAATAATAAAGTCCTAATTAGGATAAATTCTACATAGTAAAAAGTTTGTTCATTTGCTTGTCTTCTTTTTGAGTGAAATGGTTTTTTTTTATTCAATATTGAAAAGTATGGCCATTGGCCATCACATTTCTAGAGTTGCAGATTATATTAATTTCTTCAGATTGCTACCTACTGGATATTTTATTGATCATTACCTCTCTTCCAGATGGTGAACACAGAAGCAAGCTAAAATTCTTATCAATCATTTTCAGGGTCATTTATAAGTTTTATTTATTTAAGCTGCTCTGACTCCTATCTGAACTGGTAACAGAGGACTGCATTCACCTAAGTTAGTTTTTATATTTATACCCTTTGCTTTGGAGAATATAATATAAAATTAAAGACTGGAATTATTATTTGTGGTGTGCCATGTGAAACCTCTTTATTTGTTCAAACTAATTATCGACCCTTTGGGATTGATATTTTTCTTATCACATTGACAAGGAAACAGTTTAAGTAATTTATTGACTTTCACACAGCTAGTAAGTGGTGGAACTGAGTTGAATCTGGGTAGTTTGACTCCTGGCTAGTATGACTCCAAATTTAAGATTTTTGAGGGACCTCAGAGATCTTGGCAGGTAAACACATCACACTCAGAATCACCTTCTGCTGAGTCTAGACTCAGCCTTGGAATCATTCTTAGTTTTTGCCCTGGGTGGTGATTGCCTGTTTAATGATTTTCACTCATGTCTGAAACCTATTTATCATCCATACATGCCTAATCTGTTCCTTTTACAGAAGGAAGCATGCTAAGTATATATAAGTATGGCTAGATGTTCACTAAATCCACTTCTTCTTACTGCATAGCTAAGACTACAGACCCAACTTCCTTTCCAAATTGCTGTGCCCACATAACTAGCTATGTTCTAATCAACAGAATGTGAGTATGCTCGGAGTGCATTGCATCTAGGTCTAGCCTTGGATACTTCCCAAGTGCCCTCCTCCATTTTCTTTCTCATCTACTAATTTGATGCCTAAGGGCACAGCTAGTCAAAAGATGGTAGGACCCTGGGTCTCTGAATAATCTTTTAAAAAATGCTCTTTAAAGGTGACAGTTGAAATAATGCTATGTACTATGTTAAACTACCAATGCTAATCTCAAAGACATGTATGGGGAAGGAACTGGAGGGAAATGCTCCATGAGTTGTGTGCATGTGTATTCCTATCACTCTGTACCTCAGTATGATGTATAATTACAATGCACCAATAATATATATATATATATATATATATAATGAAATGCTCTTAAAAACTTTTAAAATGACTTAAGAATTGTACATATTTATGGGGTACAGTGTGATAATCTGATACACAAATACAATGTATAAGGATCAAGGGTGATTAGCATTTCCATCCCCTTGAACATTTATCACCTGAATAATCTCTTTGAAGAAAACTACCTACCAATCATAAATACCTGTTTGGGCTGAACAAGAAATAAACCTCAGGCCATTAAAGTTTTGGGTGTGTTTGTTATAAAAACTACCATAATAAATATAATGCCCATGCAAGAGCATATCACTAGCACTTTTAAGAATCAGAATTTGAATCTAGGTATTTTAAGTCCAAATTCTTCCACTATGTTAGTCTTATTGATAATATAAAAAATGATCTATGTGGTTTAGTCAGCTGTGTTACTATAATAAATACCTGAGATAATCAACTTATCAAGACAAAAGGTTTATTTTGGCTCATAGGTTTGAAGGTTTCAGTCTATGGTTGCTTGGTTCCATTGCTTTGGGGCCTGTGGTGAGGCAGCGCCTCATGATGGGGAACATGTGGTAGGTAGAAAAGCTTTCTATTTCATGACTGGGAAGCAAAAGAGAGAGAGAAAAAAGGAGAAACTGGGGTTTCCCTACCCCTATTAAGGGCATACCTCCAACAACTGGAAGATTTTCCTCTAGGCCCCACCTCTTAAAGCTTCTACCAGCTCCCTATAGCTCTAAGCTGGGAACTAAGCCTTTAACATATGGGCCTTTGGGGACACTTAAGATCCAAAATGTAGCATCATGTTAATATGATCAAGATCTGTTTTTAATCTACAATGCCTTAAATTGTAATCCCATCAACATTTGAGTTCATTAGTACCAAGTGTTTTCCTATCTCTAAAACATCTCTACACATCTCCTTATTGATACCTTCAGGACCAGATCTCCCCACCTCAATCATCTAGTCTACAATTTCTCCCCACATATGAAGCACAAAGACCACATCAAATCAGGATTTCTCAGTTGTGTCCTGGGGGACCATTTCTGATGAACATAGGTTTGGTGCCCAAATAAAATTTTCCATGGTCAAGTGCATTTGGGAAATTCTACATTAAATGAAGTGAAAAAATGCCTTTTCAGTAAGAATATCCTTTAATAGGATAATATTTTCAGAAACTCTCCAAAATAGGGGTAAAGTCTGTAGCATTTTGCAAACCTATTTGACAATGGAGCTCCTTGCCAAAGAGCATTTCAAGAAACTAGTGTTCCATAGAACACATTTTTTTGAAACACGAACATCAGTATATTGGATCATACCCATAACTGTTGGTACATGAAGTTGGGTCTAGTACATCTCAGAACTTAGTTCCTCTGCCTAAGGGAATGCTGGATCTGGTTGTGGCTTTCTGCATGTACTGCCTATTCCTGACATCTGAAAAATGAATATGCCTTGATCTTTGTCTAGCTTGGGCCAATTCTTTATCCTCTGTCTCTCAAGACTATCAACAGACTCTATTTTGTGGTCTCAACCCTGCTGGCCTTCATCTATCCTGTTGCTGCCATACCTTAACTTAATGTTCCCCTTCATTAATTGTGTGTACTAATTCTTGATTCAGTCAAACACCTAAAATAAAGGGTGGGTATGGGGGAGTGTTGTGGCATAAAGAGACATCTCTTACTGGCCTAGTTATGTAACAATATTAATAAGACACAGTAGAGTTACATTATATGGGCATTTATATTATATGAGGTCAACTTGACAAGGTTAGTACTGTGGCCCTAGATAGTTAGACTAGTTTAAATGAAGGCAGTTAGATTTTATGTTAGGAAATATCATTACTGGAGGATTCACATAATTTAAAACTTGCATAATAGAAGATGAATTTTCCACACACTGGACAAAAGAAAGCAAGTATTTGTTTGCCATTTGATCTTGTACCACCACTGGCTCTTGGAAAAACATGGTCCTATGGTTTTAAAATTGTGTGATTATTGACATAAAAATTTTCTTAAATTCTATTATTATAAATGTTGCCAATCATGTGAGAATTTCATAATATTCTTATGTTGCATTCTTTCAAATCTCTGATTTTCTAAATTGTTACTGCACTGTAGTGTGGGTGCTTTCACACACCATCCCACTCCACTTGTATAGCAGATCTGGCCTATTAGGAGATACGACTGCTATTTCTTTCCTTCCTGTGTGCCTTTCATAGTAGAAAATATCACTATGTCCTATAAATGCGAACCAACTATTTAACCTAGCCTCACCCAAAGAAACTGAAATCTATTAAATGTTGGCAGTGTCTGGACTGAATTTACTGAAAGTTGTTATGTCATTCTCCAAAATGTCATGTAGTTCTAAGGGACTCCAAAGGTAATTCTGAGTATATGTGATTCTTCTCTTTACATGTCAACTTTAGAACTTTACCTCCCACATAATATGTGAGTGTACTTTAAGATAATGGGCTTTGCTCATTGCTAAGCCAGCATTTACCCCTTCCTTCCTTCTTTCCAACAAAACCCTGTTTTATTCAGGTGGTGACCCCTCCCATGACTAATGGAAAGATGATCTTAATACTAGATCCAAGAGTAGATCTTGATTTGTCCAGCTTATCACAATACTCCAACCACTTGCCAGTGACTGGTGTTAGACTGGTTGAGTAACCAATCCTGGTCTATGTCATATGAGAAGGAGTCTCTAAAGGGGCTTCTGCAAAGATTTCCTTCATTCTTAGAAAGAGACAGAATCATTGATAATCCCTCTTATTCCTGAGCATGTTGTTGGGCTTCTATGTGACTCCAATTGCTAATGCCACTTTGCTAACCAGTCCTCTGAGGATGTCAACATCAAGAACGGAAGAGAGCAGAGAAGGCTGGATGCTAGGACCCTAAAGATACTGCTCAATTCTGGAATCCACCAATCCTGAAGTCTCCCTAGTCTCTTCTTAGTCAGCTTGGGTTACCATTAACAAACTGCCAGAGACTGGGTGGCTCAAACAACAGACATATCTCACAGTTCTGGAACCAGGAAGTGCAAGACCAAGGTGCTGGTAACTTGGTCCCCAGTGGGGGCTCTCTTCCTGGCATGGCTGCCTTCTTGCTGTCCTCCCATGGATTTTTCCCTGCTGTGTGGAAGCCACAACAGGGAGAGAGGGAACCATTTCTCTCTTTCTCTTCTTTTTTTTACATTTATTGGTGCATTGTAGTTATATGTTTTGATAAGTGTCAGGGTATGAGAAGCATGCATGCACACATTGCTCATTTAGCCCTCCCTCAATTCCCACCCTATTCCCACCCCCTTCCCTCCTTTCCATGCTCAGCATAGTGATTGACTCTGATAAATTTGTGTATACACATCATGTGCATTAGTGTATTTCCCTCTTCTCCCCTCCCATCTCCCTCAAGTTAGGTTGCCTTCTTTGCTCAACTAAAGTTTTCTCCTTCTTTGTCTGGGGTCCCATCTAAGTCCCATTCTCCCTAGCTTCCACATATTAGGGAAAACATCCGACTTTTCACTCTTTGTGACTGACTAATCTCACTTAGCATAATGTTCTCCAGTGCCCTCCATTTCACTGCAAATGATGTAATTTTGTTCTT